>JAVIWB010004097.1:0-53143 GCA_031893035.1 Dermolepida albohirtum | reverse complement strand
CCTACAGCAGTAAGGCTGGCAATTAGAAAGTTTTTATATTATCCACAAGCTAAAGAAATTTAAATTAACAATTAATTTTTCAATATTAAATGAATGAAACCTATTTATTAATATCAACTCTGTATAAACTATTTTACGATTAATTATAAAACAAAAATATTGTAATTAATGAGCTTAAATAACGAAGGCATCACTAATAAGAAATCTTATTTGTTTTCCCACACATACCTGTCAAAATTTAAGTTCATTCCAATCGCAAGGACGCCTTTTGTTTGAATAGAATATGAACTTTCTTTAGCTTGTTTTAGAAGATACAAAAAATGGAGTATTACTGAAGCAGCATGCAGCCTCAAATTTAGTTTAGTCGTGAACTGAAAGAAATTTGACTGTTGATGCCAAAAATCCATGAACTACATTCGATATGGCCCCTTCAGATATTTTCTTTCGCCCAACTTGAAAACTTAGTTTTGTGGCAAGAGGATGTAATCACTGAAACTAACGCATATTCCTAACAGTTTGGTAATGTTATCTATCTGTTATGTATGTTAAAATAGCTTCCATTCGTCACGCTATAAATATATATAAATATATGTATTTATATAAAATCGGTCCCACATCTATCTCTCGGTGTAGGGGTTAACATTACAATATACATACATTATGTCTTATGTACAAAGTCTCTCCACAACTTCCTATCCTTGGCTATCTCTCTTGCAACAGACATTGGTTGTCCTTTTCTGTGTATGGCCTTTGCTATTAATTTTTCCCATATTTCTTTTGGTCTTCCTGGTCCTCGCTTTGTTTTTATTCTAGCTTCAAAAATCCTCCTTGCTGATATCTTAACTTCCATACGTTGTAAATGGCTCCACTAGCTCAGTTGCTTTTCCTTAATATATTCCATTATAGAACCTACATGTAACTTCTCTCTTACGTCAGTGTTTCTTTTTGTATCTTTCCGTGTTATCCCTTTACTGCTTATGAGGCATTTCATTTCTAATGCTTACACTTTGCTCTTCAAGTTAGAGTACCCATGTTTCACTTCCGTAAGTAAGAAGTGGCCTGTAAATCGTTTTGTAAATAGTCATCTAGATTTTCGTGCTAACTTCGTTCTTCCAAATTGCAGTAGTTCTCAATAAATGGTAGAGTTTAGATGCTTTGTCAATTCTCTCTGTTATGTCCCTGTCTTGATTACTGCTCTATTCTTTTGTTTTCAATATATATGTTTAGTGTCTCTTCAGTTTTTTTTGGTATCCGAAGAGACACTAAACACACACACACACACACACACATATATATATATGCATATATGTACATATATATTAGAAAATATGGCCCCACCAGCTCAGTTGCTTTTCCTCAATATATTCCATTATAGAACCTATATGTAACTTCTCTCATACGACAGTGTTTCTTTTTGTATCTTTCCGTGTTATTCCTTTACTGCCTCTGAGGTATTTCATTTCTAATGCTTGCACTTTGCTCTTCAAGCTAGAGTACCCATGTTTCACTTCCGTAAGTAAGAACTGGCCTGTAAATCGCTTTGTAAATAGTCATCTAGATTTTCGTGCTAACTTCTTTCTTCCAAATTGCAGTAGTTCTCAATGAATGGTAGAGTTTAGACGCTTTGTCAATTCTCTCTGTTATGTCCATGTCGTGATTACCATTTCTATCAATTGTTACCCCCAGATACTTAAATTGTGAAATCTGCTCTATTCTTTTGTTTTCAATATATATGTTTAGTATCTCTTCTTATATATATATATATATATATATATATATATATATATATATATTAGAAAATAGAGTCTCCTTCGAGGCTTTATTTTGGTCCATTGGTATACAATATCTTCATTAATGATACTTTAAATTTATTTGACTGCTTTATTTTGATATATATCTTGAAATATTTATGAACTTTTCCAACTTATCAGAGAGCTCTGCATTTAAAAATAATTTAGAAACGGTACCTTCGTAGAGGAGTAGGTACCAGATTTTGTTCAATATCGGCAAATGTGCCATTGCCCGCTTCAGTTTACCAATACTATAAATTAGGTTGAAGTTTTTCGTGAAAAATTAATTAAGGTTTTGGGTATTTTGTTTGGCTCTTCAATTATGTTCACGCTATGAATAGGACTGTTATTAAATCTTGACTCTAAAATGCTGTTACTTTGCTTAAAAAAGTATGTGATGGGGCTATTGCTTTTAAAAATAGTTTTATATAAACACAATGAAATTCACAATTGATTATTAATCAAATTTAATTTGAAATAACGTTGTAGTAGTTACGCTTTATTACTAAAATAATGATTTTGAGTTTCATATTACTTTTACTTACCGTACTAGCGCGAAATTTAACTTTGCGTACTCTTATGCAATTACAAGACAACATTTTACAATTAGCGAGTACAAAAAATATTTAAAATTTATGTCCTTTTTCTTGTATGCATTTGCGGTCTTTGACTTCGCAAAACTAAATTAATATTAGGCTATTTGCTGGTGCATGTGTCACGATTTTTACATACATATTTGATTTTGTTTCTAAATACTATATACTTTTTAAATTATTTCAGAATACAATCCTTACAGTTGTGGAGGTTCACTTATTAACGAACGATATATATTAACTGCTGCTCACTGCATTAAAAGCAAAGATAAACTGTAAGTACCCATTTAATATTTTAATTATTTTAAAGCCTTGTATAATATATAACCTTTTCTCGAAACATTATAATATTGTACAAATGACTTGACTATAGCAGCTAAGTGCACAACGGCACTATAGCAAGAACAAACTTTATCTTTCCCAATATTAATAATTGTATATAAATATATAATTAAGTTCCTTTACGATGGGTATTAATGAAAATTTATTATATTATATTTATTACTTTCTATTATTCCATCGTTAATTAAATTCACAGGAATTAGTTAAAAATTTCTGCGCTGGAGAAGGACTCGAACCTCTACCTGCCGTTTTCTAGACCGCCGCTCTACCAATTAAGCCACCAGGCAGTACAACTTCGAGTCCTTTAATACGCCATAAATTTCATTGTGAAAACAGTTCTAATATTTATTTTAAAACTCGCAGTCAAATTATTATGATATTAATAATTTTATATAAACATATAATTAATTTCTTTTACGATGAAAATTAATGAAAATTGATTATTTTCTGCTATTCCATAGTTAATTAAACTCACAGAAATCAGTTTAATAAAACGGCAGCTAGAGGTTCGAGTCCTTCTCCAGCGCAGAAATTTTTAACTGATCTCTGTAAATTTAATTAACGATGGAATAGCAGAAAATAATAAATTTTCTTTATTTTTCCAGCTTTATTATACAGGACTGTTCATTTAACATGACGCATTTTGTTTGGAAAATAAAACACAGACACCATGAAAAACTTAAGATAATTTTTAGTTGTGTAAAGTCCAGTTATCCCTAGAATGAATATAGAGATTATACACAACTCAGATGTTTTTTAGATTTGCCGCTTGATATACTTTTTAAGAGTTAGTAGCAGTGAAGATACGCATCATTGAGGTAGAACACGTACACATAATATTATTATTCCCTGTTTATTATAAGTAATTTCTGTAAAAATCTGTCAGTGGGGTATTGAAGTACCCCTGAACCCACCTGCACGTATTTTTTTATATTAATTTATGACATAAATGACGGAATAAAGGAAAAGTGACAGTGACAGATTCTGGCATTGAGAAAACTGTATTTCATTGGTTTAACCGAACAGTATGATAAGGGCGATATAGAGATCTTTGAAAATGAGATTGGGAATTTATGTGAGCAAGAGATGGAGCCTTTTTCAGAGGAAAAATCTGACGTAGAAGTGAAAGATAGGAGAGAGATTAATTATGGTAAGAATGGCCGCAAATGGAGCGTCAAAGAACTAGCAAAATCGGGAACGGTGATACGCCCGGCTTTACACTTGTCCCTAGTGTAGATCGTAGCACCACAAGCCCGTACTGCTGGTCATAGAAAAACTTACAATCCTTTGTTCCTATTAGGGAGGAACTAGGCAGCTAATTCGGAAAGTAGGGGTGTTCCTCTGCAAAAGTTCTTAAGAGGCGCAATAGCATTTATCCCTGGAAGTACTCTTGCAAATGCTGAAGCACATGGATCCTCCAATAGGAGCCAATGGCTGTAAAAGACTAGGTCAATACAAAATAAAGCGCTAAAGGTAATATTAAAAGAAAATTCGAAGTTGTTCTTAAACAATCAACTCATTTATTAACAAGAATACAAGGTCTGTCTAAGCATTACAGGCATATTTAATATTCCAGGAATAATGAATTAATTACGCTCAAGTACCCCTGAATTAAATGATTAACCCTGGCATACAAGGCAATTCTAGTAACTTACAGTTATTTGTATAAATACATATAATCAATATTTAAAAAATAATTCTGATATCTAAGATCTCAAAGTTGTGATGTGTAGTATTATATTCTCGGGCTGTCCGCGATGTTGGACAGAAGTTCTCGAAAGAATCGGCGTCTCGGCGTTTCTATGACTTCTCAGTCATTGAGCGTCAATCTGAAACTGTTTCATGTTGACGCTTCAGTACGAAACAACTTCTGAAGAAGATGATTGAGATGTCATCGAAACGTCGAGACGCCGATACTTTCAAGAACTTCTGTTCAACATCACGAAGAGCCTGAGAATATAATACTACTCATACTTACAACCGAGAGAACCTTCATTCGAAAATATATAAAAAAATATATATTAATATTAAGCTACACATATTTAATATAAGTTCCTTTAATGATATCATCAAATCGACAGTACAGGATCGTATCAAGTCAAATTAACTCCGAGGGAAATTATGCTTTTGAGAAATTTCGATGGTATATGATTTAAAAATTTGAAAGATTATTACATCCACAAAATGTTTAATATACATCGAGGTTCACGAAATTTGAGACGCAGTTCAGAATGAGCATGTAACGACGGCTACTCGAAATATTGTTACAAAAATTACTGGTGCGAAAAGAATAGCGTAGAATATTGTTACAGAAGAGGAAGCATGAGTGTTATTCAGTAATGAGATAAAGGACATTGTTGTATACAAATTAAGAAATAGAGCCCTAGAAATTACAATATTAATGTCCGATATGTAAATACATAATACTGACATAACTGCAATGTCGGCCTTTATAAGATTGCTACATATAGTAAGAACTATTGTAGAATGAATGCACATTTAGTAACTTGTAAGATGTTTTCTAAGGAAGGTCTGAAAATTTAAAGATCTGTTTTCTGACAAATTGATCAGACTACTAGAAACTCAATAGTAAATTCGCAGCAATTTGAAAGATTAGGGTCACTTTTATAAAGAGTAGCAACAACAACTAGACTTCACACAATTACTGTACAATTGACGAACAACCATTGGAAAATGTTAGAAAATGGAAGATGTTTAGAGCTTATACAGGCTGGTCAGAAATTCGTGGATAATCACCAGGTAGGAGGGTTTTATGATTACTTGTGAATCGACGATCCTAATACAGAAATGATGTATTGTCATTAGTTTAAACAATACGAATTACTTAAAGAAAGTGTATATTTGGCAATATCACATAAACCATCAATAAATAAGTAGGAATGAGACGAAAAAATACTAGCTTTATTTAAGTCTAATGAAAATAACAATAATGATAATTAACGTAAATGTTGAAACTGGTAGCCACTGGCTTGAAGACAAAGCTATAGCCATTGTTGAATTTGAGATGAGTTGTAACGTATCTGGGGCAATTAATTGTATTGTGGCATTAATTCCATTTATTACTTCCTGTATTGGCCAGGGGCGTTACATAAATACTTTCGTTCAAAAAACCCCAAATAAAGACGCCAAGGGCATACCTAGTGAAATTGTAAGTAACGTTACTGGAAAACGTTTGTTCAACCATGCTCTTGTAGTTCTTGCATTGTGAGTTGGTGCATCATTGTGTATGTAGTACATGTTGACTTTGACATTTAATGGACCATCCAATACTTCCTCAAACTCATTCACGTATTCATTTGCATTTAGTCCATTCGGAAGGAATACTGGTCGGATAATTTGAAGGTTTAAGATGCCCAGCTAAATATTCACAGAAAACTTTCTTTGGAGTTCAAATTCTTGAACAGTTCTAGGATTTTCATCAGTCCAAAAATAGAAATTGTATCTATTAAGGACACCATCTCTTGTGAACATGCATTCGTCAATAAGTGATAAAATGTTTAGATCTTGAATCTTGTTTATATCAAATCTATATTATAAAATGTATATACGTTA
This sequence comes from Dermolepida albohirtum, assembly GCA_031893035.1. Lineage (NCBI taxonomy): Eukaryota > Metazoa > Arthropoda > Insecta > Coleoptera > Scarabaeidae > Dermolepida > Dermolepida albohirtum. The sequence goes on along the minus strand of JAVIWB010004097.1, from coordinate 46,845 downwards.
TATACGAGGTACGGCAATTAATAACGAGACAGCGCTCTTTCCATAATGCATCCGCGTCGGGCTATAATTAGAATGTCATTGACCTTTAGTTTTCTTTCGAGATTTAATTGAAGAGGACACTGTTGTTTAGTAGTGCGGCGATAATGGTTGACATAAAAATCAAGTAGCGAATTAACCTTAAATTCCTGCCTAATTAAAAAAATTGCCAACAGAATGTTTACAAATGTTAAAGGTGGTATTTGGTGATAATGGTATGCGAGTTTTTGATTGGCGCAAACGATTTTCTGAAGCTCGTGAAGACATCGAAGATGATGAACATCCTGATCGACCTGCAACTACAAGAACTACAGGAAACGTTCAGAAAAATAATGAAATTGTGCAGAAAGACTGATGCATGAGCATTCGGATGGTTGCCGATATACTAAACATTAACAAAGAAACAGCAAGACACAATTTGCATGATGAATTACAAATGAACGAAATTTGTGCAAAAATGGTGCCGAAAAAACTCACTCAGGAACATTTGCTCTAACATCATGGTACGACTCACAGAAGAACTAAACTTGTTCACAATAATCATCACATGCCATGAAACTTCCGGTATTACACGGAAACAACGCGTCAGTCGATGCACTGAAAGGCCGCCGGATCGCCAAGACAGAAGAAAGCACGAATGAGCAAGTCAAAATTGAACATAATGCTGATCGTTTTTTCGATATCAAGGGTGTTATCATGACTGAATAGGTGCATGAGAAAAGAAGTCCTAATCAAACTGAAAAAAAGAGTAAGGAAGAAAATACCGGATTTGTGGAAGAACGACCCGTGGGCTTGAAATGCCCTACCTGTGAAGCAGCTTTTAGCGGCCAAACGCATTGCTATGCTTGAATATCTTCCGTATTCACCATATCTTGCACCATGTCACTTCTACCTGTTCCTAAAAGTATGTAGACGCAAGAAACGGCAGAGTTGTTGAGGAGGCTGACAATTGATGAATTACAGCATTGGTTTGAACAATAGAAGACACCTATGAAACGGTGTATAGATAGGGGAGCAGAGTATGTTCAAGAAGATAAAAGTTAAATATAACATTATTTACAATAAATAACATTTCCCACACCAGTCTCGTTATTTAATTACCACACCTTGTATGTTAATCACAGTATACGTATACGTTAATTATGTTATAGTATCAGCGTGCGATTGGGCGAATACAATTTCACAACGAATCCTGACTGCGTGGAGACTTTTGATGGTCAGCCAGACTGTGCCCCAACTCCTCAGGATTTTGAAATCGACGCGAACGATGCAATTGTCCATCCAGGCTACAATTCAAAAACATTGCAGAACGATATTGCACTTATAAGACTCAGAAGGCCAGCTAATACTACAGTATGTAAGTATAACAAAAGATAGAATGACTTATACGAACACGCATATAAACACACGCACTAAGGTTGGGCTGTATATAAGTGGGCGTGCTCTTTTTACAAATAAGAAAGTTCCTTAAAGGCATGGTCTTAGAAAGTTTCGCCAAATTACGATAAGGATCCTTATTGAAACATGATAAAGAACAGAAGAGAACAAAAAATTTAAAAGAAATATTAAAAATATTCACGATCTTCATTAATACATTTCTGGACTCATAAACAGTCTTCTTCGCTCGAATAATCCTGGACTATACCGTTCTACATCCATCTTCTATTCCTTGAATAATTTGCTTAATGCTAATGATTTTAAATGGCCTCACAAATAATAATTGAGGAGATTCAAATTGGGCCAAGAACGTGGACCGCTACGACTAATCCTTCGAGCAGGATATATTGTATCTAAAAATATCTTATAAAAAAAACTAATTGTTAAGAGGCACCATCAAATTAACCAACAAATTGCCGTTTAAATTTCATGGAATGGAAAATTTTCTAGCACAGAATGGAAAGAATATTTTGTAGGAAATTATCTCCATTTATGATTATTCGCGGTAAAACGAATGAACCAATTTGTATGTAATAGTTACATGTGGATCCTTATAACCGTGCATGCTATGTAAGTCTAAACTCCTGCGTCTACTCAATTCTGGTTACTACTCCATGAAAGATCAGGTATCATACTTATATTATCACCTTATATTCAAAAATATACAGCAGATTAACTACACACGTACATAAATAAAATAAAAATAAAACTTGCTTTTGTATGCAATTAAAAATTTAATAAAATCTTTCGATTCTAGATTCTGTCGATTCAGTGTGCCTACCTTTGACAGTCTTGGAAAAGGAATATCCTACCAGGAATTATACAGTTATTGGATGGGGAGCTACTGAAACTGGTATGATACAATTGATACCTACTAACAAAAGTTTGTACCAAGTGTATTTTGTTCTATGTAGGCTTTAGCAGTCCAGTATTATTAAAGGTGTCGGTTCCAAAAGTAGATACTTCAACTTGTGCAGATAGATACAAATCTGAAATACAAGTGACAGATAATCAGATATGTGCTGGAGGCGAAAAAGGGCAAGATTCTTGCGCTGGAGACAGTGGAGGTCCACTACTTGATGAATATGTCAATAATGGACAGATTAAATTCGTACAGTACGGAATCGTTTCTTTCGGTCTTCGAGTATGTGGGCGAGATAATTTTCCAGCTGTGTACACGAGGGTTGAAAAATACACACAATGGATTTTAGATAACCTAAAACCATAATTAGATAAAAAAGACTGACAGGAATTTAGATTGTACATGTAACGAATGTCCTACTCTATTTACGACATTGTGATTATATTTTGTATATTTTAAGTTTTTTATACACATAATAAAAGCGTGAATATTTTTAAATAGGTTTTTTTCTAGCTACATATACTAACATAAAATGTTTGCCTAGAGAATAAATTTTTTGTAAGCTACGTTCTGCGAAATGAAATGCTATCAAAAAGTGAAGATTATAAAATGAATTTCTTTTAAAAATACTTTTCAAAATCAAATCCTTAGCTCTCTTAGCACGAAAAGCCTAAAAGTAATCATGCACTGCACTGCGCTAATGATAAAAGCTAATCTAGATTCAGGTTATTTCACAAATAGAGCAAACATTACAAGGTCTTTTCAATAAGGGTTAGTACAAAGAGTACTAGGAAAGTTTTGCAATTCAGCTTTGTTTATTTAATTTTTTCAAAGTAATGTCCTCTACATTTAATACACCTCTACATCCTCCGAAACCAGTCTTTAAACCAGTTCTGCCAAGTTTCACTAGGGGATAAAGCACACTCGTTATCCCAAGCCTGGAGAAGGTCCTCATCACTGGGAAACCGCCTCCTTTTAGCTTCATTTTCACATGCGGAAACAGCGCAAAGTCGCAGGGAGCAAGATCTGGACTGTAGGGAGGGTGCTCGAGAAGTTTTAATGACTTTAGGCAAGCACTGTTCAGTATAGCACTTAGCTGTAACTGGTTTCTGTGTGTCCAAAACGACGCGTTCCACAATTTCCACTCGATTTGAAAAATACAGCTTCTTTACAGATCGGGATTTTCTGACAACGACGGGTGTGTCCTCATCATCAAAGGCGCAAACTTTGTTTTGAGCTTTGGTCGGCACATCAGCCAAGTCTCGTCACCTGTCACGATGTTGTTCACATACCGAGACTGTCCCTTATTAAACTTTTTTAGCATCTCCCGGCAGCAAGTTACACGTCATGTCATCTGCTCTTCAGTCAGTCGATGCGGCACCCAGACAGAACAAAGTTTCTTCACGTGCAAACGATCATGTAGAATCGAACGAATTGCTGGTGCATTTAGGCCTGAAGTACCCTCTATCTATTGGTAGGTCACTCGCCTGTCCTCGCCAAGCATTTTCGTCACAGTAGTAACGTTTCCCAGCCTCTCAGCATCCTCCACAATTAAATTTCCCCTTTGGAATTCTCTATACCACCTGAATATCGTTGTGCTATGTAGACCAACAACACCGAGTGCAAGAGTAATTTCTTCAAAGCACTAATCTATGTTTAAACCACGCACGAAATTGTAACGTAAAATTCCCCTTATCTCATTTCGTGACCAGAATGCCATCGCAAGCACTTTACACTCTCACTGCTAATGAATAACATGAATAACTGAGCTCATCGACATGACGCGGCGGATACTATACCCGTATGAACATGTCTCAACATGCAGCAACAAGCAGCTTCCTACGATTCATTGTTGCGTCATATTGCAAAACTTTCCTAGTACCCTTTGTATTTGTGTGTATATGTGTTATTTAATTTTTTATTGACTATATAGGCCAATAATAGTTATAGTACCATAAAAGGACGCAAAACATTATTATAAATAATTATGTAAACAATAGTGGTGTAGTGAACAATATAACAGTATTGGAAAAATTATAAACTTTAAAATCTTGGTAAAAATAGGTCACCAAAGATGAAATGGTAATGAATGGTTGATATATTGATGAATCGAATAAGGGTATATGACCGACAAGAAATATCGAAGGGGCAAAAGAAGGTGAAAGATACGGATACATTACTTAGTATGTAAAAAGACTGTTCTCACATTGTAATTTATTGAAGTCATATTTAGTCATTTCATAAAATGAAAATATAGTTAATTTAATTTGAATTACATCAACATAATGTTAATTTTGATAATGAAAAAAAATATGTACATAAGTATATACATAGATATTCACATAATATTGTGAATGAATATAAAGCTGAATAAGTGAGAAGTGACTTGATTCAAATCATGCACAAAGGTAATTGTTGTGCCTACTTTGGAGTTCAAACCGAACGTTGGGCCATGTAGACAGACATTGCTTGTTTATTTAACAACTAAGATAATACAAGAATTTTAAATATACAATAGTAAGTACAAAGATATACTATAATCATTATTATGCACACTAACTATTGCTTGTTATATTATGACAAACAACAAATAATACATTTATTTTTCATTATATAAAAACACAAAGTAAGTATAAAATATATACTATAATTGGTATTATACACACTAACTATTAATCAAAATCACACGCGTAAAATTATAATAATAATAAATAATATTTTTTTAAAATTACATGGTGTATATATATATATATATATATATATATGTATACATTATATATATATATATATATATATATATATATATATATATATATATATAGAAACTTTAAAATATATAATAAATTGGTACAAGTCAACGTGGACTTGAAAACTCATTAATCACTAAATCACACATATAAAATTAATAATAATAATAAATAATATTTTTTTAAAATTACAATGGTGTATATATATATATATATATATACCATGTATACTTGAGGTATGTATATATATATATATATATATATATATATATATATATATATATATACCTCGCCAAGTATTTGGTTCGCCTTGTTTCATTACAGTTTCTATAGAAAAGTGATAATTATAGAATTTGTTTCTGTAATAAGAAATAGTTTCATAGTGAACACTAAAATCTATAAAAGCTTATTCAAAAATAATTATGAGATTTCCTTATTATTCACAATGAATGATAATACCCTAATAAAACTCCAGGTAGAGTAATTGCACTTAAGAGATTAGATCTCTTAATTCCTGGATATTTTCGATTGTTATGATTTTATTTTAAGGTAGGGTGTTATTGTAAACTATTAAGTATTTATAGTTGGATATTTAAATTGCAGTTAGTTTTTGTGAGGTGCTTCTTGTGATAACATCATGTGTTTCGAAGAGGTTCAATAGGTTAGAAATGCCTAAACGGAAAGAATTGAGTGTAGAAAAACGATCGTTTATAATCGCATACCATAAAACTGGCATGAGCAACCGCGAAATTACCACAGAACTAAAAGCAGTCTACCATGGGTTATATCATCAAAAAACACCGCGAATGTGAAAGTTTGTTGAGCAGAACTCGAAAAGGCAGACCAAGGCCAACAACCTGAACAGAAGATCTTGTAATGGCGGTAACAAGCAAGAGAAATAGACGAAAAAAAGAGCCCCAGAAATCTCAGCAGAACTGAATGCTGTTTGTCAAAAACGCATAAGTGGTTCCACAGCCGGTCTTCATGTACGAATTGCAATGTAAAAGCCGCTTCTAAGCAAGCAAAACAAGCGAAAACGTTTAAAGTGGGCACGCGATCACCAAAATTGGACCATAGAAGACTGGAATAAAGTATTATGTACCGATGAATCCAAATTGGAGATTTTCGGTTCACGAAGACGTGTTTTCGTGAGAAGGTCTGTGGGTGAGCGTGCTCGGAAAGAATGCACAACCCCTACTGTTACAGCACAGTGGAGGTTCAGTCATGATATGGGGTTGCTTTTCTGGATCAAATATGGGCGAACTCGTAAAAATCGAAGGTACACTAAAAAAAAGAACAGCATAAGCGCGTATTAGACAACAATGAGAGAATGAGCCTAAACATACTTCCAAACTATGCTGGGAATATTTGCAGAAATTGGAGAGCGAGGGAACCATAAATGTCCCGATTTAAATCCCATCGAGTTGCTGTGGGAAGAACTTGACTGAGAGGTGAGAGAATCGGCCACCACATTTGCTGTTAATATGTGGAAGAACCTGCAAGAGTGATAGGGTAAAATAGAACCTAAATAAAGGAGGGCGTATAGACGAGTTTACAATTTAGATAAATATATTATACAACAATTTATTTTAGATGTAAAAATATATACATATTTTTCATATATGTAAATAACAAAAAGATATTAGTATTTCAATTTTGATTTTTGTTACAATTTGCGGGTTAAATACGAGTGATCAAATACTTATGAGCGATAGTGTATACATCTATATATATATATATATATATATATATATATATATATATATGCATATAGATATATATATGCATATATACATATATATATACATATATATATATATATATATATATATATATACCTTATTAACCGTTTATACAAACCCAATATACTATAGTCTACCACTTTGTCCATCCAAATTTGGCGTTGCCATATCCGCTGTCGGATCTGACAACGTACATGAGTTTATTTACTGTGTGTTGTGTAGGGTAAGTTTGAAAGAATAAAAGAACAAATTTTCTTGTCGGTCTTGAAAAACTGGCATATATGAAATTCTACTTCTGGGTTTCCGGGCTGGAACCGCGTCACTAGTATATCTGCCGACGTTTCGTACCCATTTGTATGGGACATCGGCAGATATACTAGTGACGCGGTTCCAGCCCGGAAACCCAGAAGCAGATAGCATGGACCACGACCGCGGAAGTCTACGTACCAAATGAAATTCTATACAAAATTAGTTCAATCAGAGGGTGCTTTCAACACTTCTGTATGTCGCATATACTCACAACGGTATATCGAGGAATATCAAATCAACGTTGTGTCGCTCCGATGTGCTTGCTATGCTCAAAATTATATAACGCGTTCAAACGTATTATTTCTCTGCTCATTTCAAAGCACTACTTCTCTGTACGTGTCGTCGACATTTTTAGGGGGTGGTTTGGTAGAATCATCTACTTGCTTTAAAATACTACTCTGCACAAACGGTCGGCCAAACTTCTCACCTGCATTGCTGGTAAGTTGTTTGATAGGATTCCTATCGGGGTGAAGCACATTGTGATTAGCAGTGCCGCTGCACAAAGGATGAACGAACTCCCCGGATTTCCGGAGTTTGGAAATTTTGCGAAAAAAGAGGTTTTCTGTTTTTATAATTACAGAATGAACCAGAACCAAGAAAAGTTTCCACCAGTGTCACAACGAGAATTTCAAGCAGCCCAGATTTCATATTCGACAGATTATTACCTCGTCGGCACCTTCAAGTACACCGCCGAGCTACAGCTCAGGTCTGTTAGCTAGGCTGATCTACTACTTGCCGCTTACTACCATCTACTCAAGTAAGCAATCCAAAACTGCAGTGACGAGAATTGCGATGGATGGTAGGAATTCTCCATGACTGAAGAACAAACCCTGGTCCTGTAATACAAAATACAATACAAAACCTGCACCCACTCCAGCTCCCTGCTCAAGACCAGCATCTAAAACCACACCAAAACCCCTTCAGTCAATTTACAGTGTTAGTTTTAGTTAGTTTTCAGAATCGAATCCAGTCATTCCGCCCCACGAAGTAACCAGAATGCGCCCCACACCATACTCTTCTTCGCACAAGAAGTATGTTCTCTCTTCAACCATCTATGGAGCTAAGAGTGAACCTCCCAAATTCTTCGAAGACTGCATGGAGTGCAAAATTCGTGATTACTAAGCAACTAACGCTGAAAAGTTTGCGAGAAGATTTGCAGCGGACGTCGTCCTTCTTCAAGAGACGTGACTGAATCCAGGACATCGCCTCAGTATACCTGATTATGTATGCTAAAGGAATGACAGGACAGTCGGAGTCTGCTGAGCTCTTCCTGCTCGACATATATATACATACACTCATTGCCAGTAACTTTAACGTCAAATACTGAGCTTAGAACCCGCGTTCCCAAAATCCAGCAGGTATCCGCTGAAGAAGAGAGACTTGACGTTCTAGACATTATGGTTGCGAAAAACCTTCGGTTCCAGTATTCTATTACCTCCTTACAAGAACTAAAGCCCGATCACAATCCTATCTTGTTTGAACTCGGAAAAGACGCAGCAACGCCTAAAGCTATAACTTCCGCCATGTCATGACCAGCCTTTGCAGAGAAATCGAAGGTGATCCCTCGTCTCATTCAGAAGATTTTCACGAAGGAATCCCTTGAAGATGTCGCCCAGAGTTTTACCAGGACCACACGCCAGGCTGTACGTTTCGTGGAGAACCAGGTTAAAAAAATCTTCCACCTAGATGCCTTAACTGACGATGTACAACACTTGACACGTCAAAACAACGCCATCAGAAGAAGATTTGCGAGAACAGGAGATCTAGCGGATCAACTATTGGGTCTGGGAAAAAGTTCGTGGCGTTTTTTCAGTAAAATTCAACTGGTCCCCGCATGGCGCGTGGACGAATTCATTTAAACCGAATATGCTCCATTATTATCGACAATGTTTCGCCATTTTGTTGGTAGATCCCATCGGTGAAAAACTTCTGTGGTTTCTGGTCGAAAAACTGAATCAAGTAGTTTTCACAGGCTTCTTTTGAAACCAACTTAATTCCATTGAGAGAGTTCTGCAGAGATCGAAACAGATGATAGTCAGAGGGTGCTATATCCGGACTGTAAGGTGGGTGCATCAAAACTTCCCAATCAAACTCTCTCAATTTTTGACGGGTCATCAAAGAAGTGTGTGGTCGGGCGTTGTCATGATGGAAGACAACACCTTTCCTATTAATCAATTCGGGCCGTTTTCTTTCAATCGCCTGGCGTAATCTCTCTAGTTGTGCACAGTAGAGTTGAGAATCAATCGTCTGACCAGTTGGAAGTAGCTCGTAGTGGACGATTCCCCTCCAGTCCCACCATACACACAGCATCACTTTTTTTGGCGTCAATGTTGGCTTAGCGAACGCTTGTGACGGCTCACCATCCCCTATCCACGATCTTTTACGCTTCCGATTATCGTACGTAATCCATTTTTCATCTCCGGTTATTAAACGTTTCAGAAACGGCTCGATTTCATTCCGTTTCAGCAGCGCATCGCAGATGTTAATTCGGTCCATCATGTTTTTCACGCTCAACTCATGAGGAACCCATACGTCAAGCTTTTTTTTGTAACCAGCTTTGTGTAAATGGTTCAAAACAGTTTTGTGGTCAATGCCTAGCTCCATGCCAATATCGACACTGCTGATATGCTTATCTTGTTGGACTTTTTCAAGAATTTCATCAGATTTTTCAGTGATTGGACGACCGGAGCGTGACTCATCTTTCACATTGAAATTTCCAGAACGAAAGCGAGCGAACCATTTCCGCCCAACAGATTTCGATAAAGTACCTTCACCGTACGCAGCACAAATTTTATCACAAGCCTGCGCAGCGTTCTTCCCCTTATCATAATAATATTGCAGAATATAGCGAAATTTCTCATTATTCTTCTCCATTTTCAAGTGCGAATAACTTTCCAACCACTGCACCGATTACAATGTTTCTATGCTCAAACTAACGTTCGGAAGGTCATCTAAAAAACGAGCCGTCGGTGGTGTCGCTGTGACTTGTTGTTCTTTAGTTATCGGCAACCAATGCCATCTATCGGGAAAAACGCCACGAACTTTTTCCCAGACCCAATATTATCGAAACGTCCATCGGTCGTTATCAGGTACAAACTCACCACAGAAGAAAACGATTGGCTGCCAGAATGCAAGCGCTCGAAGGAGCACCTAAACTTTGATAGGTGAAGAAATCTTGACAGAAAGCACACATCAATAGTGCCTCCCTTCCTGGATGCGCAGAGGCGTTCGTTGACCGCCTGAAGCATTCCTTCACTCTATCCTACGAGGATATCGACCTGGACCATATGGAACACGTTGAGCAGGTAGTAGAAGACATCCTGGACTAAATATCTAAATATCCCCGCTTTCGCCATGACTGGTGACTATCATCTACTTTAAGTCCAACTATTAAATCATAAGTTGGACTTTTCTTAATTAATTTAAGCGAAAAAACAAACATTGCATATCATTTCTTATTAAATACACTTTGAAGAAGAAAATACAATAAATATACTATATATAATATATAACAAAAATGTGTTCATTATCCTTCAAAATTTATAAATTAATTCCTCTTGAATATGATGTAATGAACAAAAAAAACATCAACGATATTAAAGAAAACAAATTAGTGTTCTTTAAAAGTATTCATGTTTTTCTCTTATAAATTTTGTTGATACTCGAGTGAAATAAATACGATTTTGTTTATTTTCAATCACGTCGTCTAAAATTATTGAGATAACTATTGTAGTTTCTTATTTTAATATAATTGACTCTTGTACAATATGCTATTAATCCTATTAATGGAATCCAAAATATATGTACATAGAAATTATTGGTCAATTTTCAGTTTACAGCATAGTACCAAAAATTTATGAATAACAAATTGAGTAAGTACCTTGTCTCCGTACATTTATTATACAATATGTAATGGATTTATCACATTCGAGTTCGAGAATACCCGTAATTCCAGTTATCGAAGTGAGAAGTAATTTTTACCTGGCATGAATCAAGTTATTTGTCGTTTTTACAAACCGTGTCCTTCCATCGACAACAATGTCAATTTCAAACGAGCCGACTTGTATCGTTAGTAGACAATCAAGAATCAATCGCTATGGAGTACGTGTGTATGTCATTTGTATTAGTTTACGTTCTAGTTTGTTTGACCGCCGCTGCAAGAATACGACGACAGGGTGAGCACCAGTTTAAATTTTAATTGCATGTATTTGTGTGAATCCCTTATTATTTACGTTGTATATTTATTTAATCGAGAAGTTTGTACAAATTATTAAAAATAGTTCAAATTCTGCCGTCTACATACGTAGCTTATTAAAGTAAAACAGAGAGATGCACATAAAATCTTTCTTTTTTATGAATACATTAAATATGATTCAATTGTGAAAACAGGTTTAAATCAACTTATACATTTATTAAAATTTGTTTATATAATTAAAAGCCCATTCTTAATTGTTAAATAAATGTGGGTTCTTTTAGTTTTCAAATAAAAAATTTTATGTATAATAGATTCTTGATCACAACATATTACAATGCATATGTACATATACGCACATTTTAATTTTTTTGGAACTCGAAGAACTTGATCACTAAGGTTGATATATAACCCCTTTCCACAACAATTTTCGTAATTCTGTATACGTATTTCGACAACTAAGTTGTCATCATCAGCAGATAAATTAAGCAGTGTTGCACCTGGAGAACTACACATTTAAACAGCACTAAGTTCCAGTTAATTTATAAACACGCTCATGAAGGTTTAAATGAAATAATTTGAAAATTAGGAATAATCAGAAAATGTTACTCTACTAAATATGAAGCTATGAAATAATACATACATACACACAAATGCACACACACACACACACACACACATATATATATTATTGGGTCTGGGAAAAAGTTCGTGGCGTTTTTCCCGATAGATGGCATTGGTTGCCGATAACTAAAGAACAACAAGTCACAGCGACACCACCGAGGGCTCGTTTTTTAGATGACCTTCCGAACGTTAGTTTGAGCGTAGAAACATTGTAATCGGTGCAGTGGTTGGAAAGTTATTCGCACTTGAAAATGGAGAAGAATAATGAGAAATTTCGCTATATTCTGCAATATTATTATGATAAGGGGAAGAACGCTGCGCAGGCTTGTGATAAAATTTGTGCTGTGTACGGTGAAGGTACTTTATCGAAATCTGTTGCGCGGAAATGGTTCGCTCGCTTTCGTTCTGGAAATTTCAATGTGAAAGATGAGTCACGCTCCGGTCGTCCAATCACTGAAAAATCTGATGAAGTTCTTGAAAAAGTCCAACTAGATAAGCATATCAGCAGTGTCGATATTGGCATGGAGCTAGGCATTGACCAAAAAACTGTTTTGAACCATTTACACAAAGCTGGTTACAAAAAAAAGCTTGACGTATGGGTTCCTCATGAGTTGAGCGTGAAAAACATGATGGACCGAATTAACATCTGCGATGCGCTGCTGAAACGGAATGAAATCGAGCCGTTTCTGAAACGTTTAATAACCGGAGATGAAAAATGGATTACGTACGATAATCGGAAGCGTAAAAGATCGTGGATAAAGGATGGTGAGCCGTCACAAGCGTTCGCTAAGCCAACATTGACGCCAAAAAAAGTGATGCTGTGTGTATGGTGGGACTGGAGGGGAATCGTCCACTACGAGCTACTTCCAACTGGTCAGACGATTGATTCTCAACTCTACTGTGCACAACTAGAGAGATTACGCCAGGCGATTGAAAGAAAACGGCCCGAATTGATTAATAGGAAAGGTGTTGTCTTCCATCATGACAACGCCCGACCACACACTTCTTTGATGACCCGTCAAAAATTGAGAGAGTTTGGTTGGGAAGTTTTGATGCACCCACCTTACAGTCCGGATATAGCACCCTCTGACTATCATCTGTTTCGATCTCTACAGAACTCTCTCAATGGAATTAAGTTGGTTTCAAAAGAAGCCTGTGAAAACTACTTGATTCAGTTTTTCGACCAGAAACCACAGAAGTTTTTCACCGATGGGATCATGGATCTACCAAAAAAATGGCGAAACATTGTCGATAATAATGGAGCATATTCGGTTTAAATGAATCCGTCCACGCGCCATGCGGGGACCAGTTGAATTTTACTGAAAAAAACGCCACGAACTTTTTCCCAGACCCAATATATATATATATATATATATATATACTTATGTACATAGCCGAAGCCCTTCCACCGTTCGTCATAAAGTCTGTCCATTTATTTGTTGAACACGTTTTAAATTAATTTTTATTGTCATGATTACTTTATTCCAGTTGTCCTTGGATCTCTTGCTTCTCATATGTTTTTCACTGGCATTTAGTTTTTTTTTCTCATATGAGTATTTATTAATTTCTTTTTTAATACTCGAAACTAGCGATTCCTTTACATAGCAGTTTCTTTTGAACATATTGAATTTATATATAATGCCTTCGTGCTACGTATTTACATTATTTTAGTTCATATTTTTCTCTAAATAAACAAAATATGTACTTTTATGGTTTTATTTAATTTCGTCCATTAATCTTCGTTTATCTAATTCTATTTAAATTGTAACAAGGATTTTTTATTTATTTATTTTACGAATATAATATAGCTTATGTTAATCCTAGCCGGCTATATTTTTGACAAAGCTAATATTTTTTCACAGATTACTAGATACTAGTCTACTTATACAAATATAAACGTCCTTTCTAAACGCCATTGTTTCAACTTTGTCATACTTTTAATAAAATTTTATCTACAATTATTCAATTACTATTACTCAATTTTTGGAATAAATAAAAGTAAAAGTAAAAGGAGTGAGATTTCCCCTTAAAGAAAAATTCGGTACTATGCGTTGGGGTCATCAATCACTACATAATACTTTATTAAAACAAGAATACAATGTAGGTAATACATGACATATACAACGTAGTATTCATACAATGCAGAAATACATATCATTGTCCTTGATGCAACGCTACTTTGTCCTTACTTTTACGATGTAGTGCTGTAACCAAGGACAATGTTCCTTCCCTCATTCCACCAATATTCAGGGCTCCTTTGATTTTTACTGTCTCACTCCCAGTTTCTTCATATTTCAGCCAGTCTTATTTTTTGTATATCTTAATATGTGTCAGATTTCTTATTACTTCTATTAATGAGTTGTAGTATTTTATTGTTTAACTTCTTGGAACTTGGATGTAAGAATATTCATAATTTGAAATTGAGCCATTATCTATTCGGTTTCCATTGTCGTTAAACTGCCTGAAATTTCAGTTTTACGATGTATTATAATGTAGTTTGAGTACAGTATCATAATTTTAATTTAAAAATATGTCATCAAACACTACTAGTAAGTGACTTCAGCTTATTCATTTAATCTTCTACTTCATTATTAGGAAGTATGTTTAATGCACTTTGCTAGATTATTTGAAAATTTAATCAACGTACGTTTACAGTATTTTAAACCAGCATTTAAATGACCTGTTCTAAAACTAATTAAAATAATAATTTTCAATGTTACATGTTTACATATTGTCGTATTTAAATCAAAAATGGTACCCTTATTTCAGAAATGACCTAGGATTTACCCAACTACATCACTGACAGAAAAAGAATTAATGAAAATTATTTATAAAATATATTCCGTTTAGTTCCAAAATAATTTAAGTTAAGATCAATTTTAAACAGATGTGTGCAGATATACTTGTATACTTATATATATTTGATTACAAAACGCTTTGCATCATTTTATGTACTTTTAATAAAGGCTACTAGTATTTTTATACTTATAACCTGCAAGCCTAAATGGTTGTTTGAGTCACTCTTATGCAAAAACTTTATTCTTAAAAAAATGCAAGAATACATTTCTTTAAAATAAATTAATAGGATTATAGAAAACTCTAGATTTGCATAATTTGATATTTGAGTCAGATTATTTATAATAAAAAGCTAATTCTTTTGAACAATTCATTATTATTCTACAAAAATTACTATATGTAAGCAACTGACTTCTTACATCTGAAACTAACCGAAAAATCAAATATTTATTTAGGATTATGCTAAACGTAGATATATTTTCTTAGATAGCTGAACGTTTACTGCCATTTGTACTTGTAAATTTTGGACTATATCAACAGTTCTATGGAATTTTCAGTGTTGGTGTTATATTAGTCAAATTTGAATTCTTGTGTGTTCGTTTTCCTTCTATATGGTATACGTTGCTTCTTAATTACTTATAATCTTTTATTAAGTTAACCAAATTTATTATGTGTTTTACTGAAATAGAAAAGCTACGATGATTCACTACAATTTGAACTTGAACAAACTAAGTTTGATATGATCACTATTATTCGTTAATCATAGACACCTCACTCCATTCTTGCTTTTGAAGATAAAAACAAACGATGAAATTAAAGTTGAGCTAGAATCTGTTTACATGGAGATGTCCCCATCGATTGCAACCATACAAAGATGGACATCTGAGTTTAAGTGTGTCCAGACCAGTATATTAGCATACAACGCAGTGGACGGCTAAAAGACAATTACATTCCAAAAATTACTAAATATTATATAATATAATGCTATACGTGGAACGCTTTTTAAGTTTCGTGTAGTAGGAGCTAGAGAGCGCTACTAGCCAAATATCAGTATGAAAAATTATCCCCAAATTTCATTAATGGTATCAAACCGAGAACATTTTCGCAGAATAATTTTTTATAATCTTCGAAGACAAGAATGCCTCGTCGAGTTGATTTCCGTTTTCGCCAATGAAGCACCATATCAGTCAACAACTTCTCGTTGGTATGGAGAATTTAAACTTAGACGGATTAATCTTAGTGACGATCCGAGAACAGTCACTCAAGAAAACGTCAATGCTGTGCGCAAGATCATCAACGAAGATTGAAGCATTATTATTGCTTCATGTAATCTGTTTACTCCATGCACGTCATCTTGTAACTAAATTTACTAGAAACAGTTATCTAAAAGTAGACCAATTTATGGTTTCTACCAAAATAGCTTTTATTAAATCTCCAAAACTAATTGGTGAGATTAAACAGGCTTGTACGGACATTCCTCAGCCATCATAGCCGCTATTAAAGAGATGGGGAACGTGGCTTAAAGCAGTTTTATATTATGAGAAATTTTTACACATTATTAAACCTTGTATCTTAAATTTAAATCCGCAAGCAAATTCAGTAAGTCAGCGGCTGGTTTTAAATACCAAAATCCATACTCAAATAGAGCAAATTTCCGAAAATTATTTAATTCTTTTAGATACTATTTCCAAACCTGAGAACACCAAGCTGTCATTACATGAAGCGCTAAATATAGTATATTACCTCAAAGATTCCTTAGAAACTATAAGTGATAGTCTAGGAAGATTAACAACCGATAAATTGTGTGCACTTCTAAATACAAAGGGTGCTAGGAAAGTTTTGGAATATGACGCCACAATGAATCGTTGGAAGCTGCTTGTTGCTGCATGTTGTGATATATTCATACGTGTATAGTAACCGCCACGCCATGTCGATGGGCTCAGTTATTCATTAGCAGTGTGTAAAGCGCTAGCGACAGCATGAGATTAAGGGCAGTTTTGCGTTATAATTTTGTGCGTGGTTTAAACATAAACTAGTGGTTCGAAGAAATGACTTCAACTAGGTGATGTTTGCCCATATCGCGACACGATATTCAGGTGGTATAGAGAATTGCAAAGGAGAAATTTAACTGTGGAGGATGCTAAGAGGCCAGGAAAGCCACGAACGTCAGTTACGGAGGGAAACGTTACTGCTGTGAGAAAAATGCTTGGCGAGGACCGGCGAACCTATCAACAAATATAATGTACCAGGCGACGTTTGTCCACATCGCACAACGATATTCAAGTGGTATAGAGAATTCCAAAGAGGAACTTTAACAGAGGAGGAAAACGTTACTACTGTGAGAAAAATGCTTGGCGAGGACAGGCGAGTGACCTACCAACAGATAGAGGGTACTTCAGGCCTAAATGCACCAGCAATTCCTTCGATTCTCCATGATCATTTGCACGTGAAGAAACTTTGTTCCCTGTGGGTACCGCACCGAGTAACTGAAGAGCAGATGACACGACGTGTGACTTGGTGCCGGGAGATGCTAACAAAGTTTAATAAGGGACAATCTCGGTATGTGAACAACATCATGACAGGTGACGAGACTTGGCTGTACTATTACAATGTGCCGACAAAAGCTCAAAACAAAGTTTGCGTCTTTGATGATCAGGACACATCGGTAGTTGTCAAAAAATCCCGATCGGCAAAGAAGAAAATGAAGCTGTATTTTTGTGGAACGCATGGTTTTGGACACACAGAAGATAGTCACAGCTAAGTGGTATACTGAACAGTGTCTATCTAAAGTCATTGTATCTATGAAGAATCTGCGGCCAAAGTCAAGAATGGACACTTGGTTCCTCCATCAGAATAATGCTCCAGCTCACCGCGCCAAAGCCTGCACCGAATATTTGACCACGACAAGATTGAAACTTCTCGAACATCCTCCTTACAGTCCAGATCTTGCTCCCTGCGACTTTGCACTGCTCCCGCGTGTGCGGGCTTGGGACAACGAGTGTGCTTTACTCCCTAGCAAAACTCGGCAGAACTGGTTTAAAGATTGGTTTCGGAGGATGGAGAGGTGTATTGAGTGTAGAGAAAATTACTTTGAAAAAATTAAATAAACAAAACTGTATTGCAAAGCTTTCCTAGTATCCTTTCTAATAATCCCGATTTTCAAATTGTGGTTTTTAAAGAACTAAAGGAAGCAAACCGAAAACGACAGATCATTCACCACTATGACAATGCGTGCTCTCACAGGTCGGTTCAAACAATTGAATATTTGACCGGGCAAAACATTAAATTGTTGAGTCACCCGCCGTACAGCTCTGATCTAGCACCCTGTGATTTGTTTTTGTTCCCATACGTGAAGAATAAACTTCGTGGTCAACAGTTGAGGCAATCAAAACTCATAATTTGGAGATATCGCCTTCACAGTGGCCGCAATGCTTTACGAGTTGGTTTAAACGAACGAAAAGTGCACCGATTTTCAAGGAGAAAAGCAATAAAACTATTTTCGATAATAACAAATTTTTTTATTTGCTATTCCCGAAATGTAAACGGTTATCCTCGTATCCTTGTTAAAAAAGTTAAAATAAAGAACACTTTGTCTCTATAAATGTATTTCACCCATTAACGATTAAATTAAAAGATAAATAATTATATCACAACTTACTCAAATTTCTTAGGCATTGTTTATATGTCAAAGTACGACATACGTAATGTACTTATGCGTTCAAGAACATGTATGTGTACATATATGTGTGTATGTAGTATATCCGGTAATAAAGAAACATATGTACGTATGTAGCTGCTACTGTATATTTGCTGTAATTCGAAACGGATTAGATTCGTACTCGTTAATGTCGTCATTCGGTAAATCCTGGATAAAAATTCCTGTAAAAATGACGTATTAGTCACTGTGATTTGTATAATTTTCTACTTCACATGCACGAACTATTATAACATAGTTAGAATCTTGAAAAACTAGTATTATTATGCATCGATTATATAATTTCCTTGAATTTTTAATGTTTACATATATATGTATGTATATGTATATATATATATATATATATATATATATATATATATATATCTTCGCATAATAACTTAGGAGAGCAATAATTATTTTCAACAAATTTAAGTTATATATGTAAATAGTATGATTAAATTTGTCTATTAGTATTCACGAAGTATTAAATTTACTGCTTTAATTTGATCAAAATATAAAGTTTATAACTGCTTTGCTTTTACCAAATTTGTCTAGTTTTCTTTTATGAAACTTAGTACATTTCGACTGACTTATTTTTAATTTAACTCTCTAAAGTAAGAATATAATATAATATATACAGTTCGTATATTTCTTCTACTTATTGAAAAAGGTAATTAATTGTCTTTGAGAAATATCATTATAGGAAACTACAAAAGTTGAACGTTTTCTTCCAGGAACTCATAAATAACTTGTGGCTATAAAATTTTATTATAATGAAGATAGGTATGGTTTTCCAAGTTATTTAATTAAAAATAAGAATCCCCTTAAATAATACATTAATCTGTTATAACATAATTATTAACTACAAAAACATAATTCTTTTAATATGTCCATCAAAAATACATGATCAGTAGAATTTTATACGTCTCAATCGAAACGTAATTTATTGTTCAAGTTATATACTGATGAACAAAAAATAAATGAAAAAATAAATATTCATAGCAATTCACATTAAAATGTATTATACAAACTCCATATTTTTTAAATTTGTTTCATATACTAGTGCATTTAAGTTAAAATTAGTTAAAAGCGATATTACTTCTGTCTCAAAATTTCGTAAAAATTAAATAAATCTAGTTTTGACATCTAATCGAAATCTAAACATCCAGACGCAACGATAAAGGAAGAATATACATTTTTTAAAAAGAAAAAAATGATTTTCAATACAAGGGCACTGAACTAAGACAACAGATTGTTGTGCGCTATGCCAAGTTCAGTTTAAATTGAAACTTATTCAAGACTAAGATGTAACCTGTAGCTTGGTCCATTTCTTCTATGGCTCGATTTGTCCATTAGTTGCGGCCATAGTTATTAATGAACAATAAAATGAGTACCAACTCAAGGTATCTAATTTTGAACCACGATTTTAACGCACTATTTCTGGCTGACAGAGTTAAAGCCTATTGGTAGTAAAGGGTTTTCCAATAAGGACTTGACAACTTTTTTTCAAAATAAAATGCAGACCATTTGAGATATTTCAAAAACTTTATTATCGTGTTGAAGTACAATCAAAACATTTATGAATGGAACTCGACTTCGTTCATATGGCCACCGCGGGCACGTTTGCAGCTGTCGATTCGTTGGACCCAATTTTCGATGACTCGGACATACAATTCGGCCGAAACGGCTGCTATTTTGCGTTCAATGTTGGCTCTGAGCTCTTCCAACGTTATCGGCTTGTTGGCATAGACCAATGACTTGACGTAGCCCCAAAGAAAAAAGTCTAGAGGCGTTAAATCGCACGAACGAGGCGGCCAATCGACTGGTCCATTTCTTGAGATAACACGCTCATCAAACTTACTCTTCAATAAATCGATTATAACGTGTGCTGTGTGGCTTGTGGCACCGTCCTGCAGAAACCACATGTTGTCCAAGTCCATATCTTCCAATTCAGGCCAAAAATAATTGGTAATCATGGCGCGATAACGATTACCATTCACAGTAACGTGACGATCATTATCGTCGACGAAAAAATATGGCCCTATGACGCCGCCGGCATGCAAACCGCACCAAATAGTTATTTTTTGTGAATGAAGTGGTGTTTCATGAAGTACATGTGGATTTTCACCCGACCAATAACGCATATTTTGCTTATTGACGAACCCATTGGGCCAAAAATGAGCTGCGTCACTGAAAATGATTTTGCGATAAAATTGATCATCTTGGCGCATCTTTTCCAGAGCCCAATCGGAGAACGTACGTCGCTTCAAATGGTCCATCGGCTTCAATTCTTGAGTCAGCTTGATCTTGTATGGGTGTAAACCAAAAACCTTACGCAAAATTCGCCATAAAGTGGTCTGGGCGATGCCCAACTCTTGAGAACGCCGTGGAATTGACTGATTTGGATCATTTGCTACGGACGTTTCAACGGCAGCGATATTTTCGACACCTCGACCAACCCGTTGTCTCACTGACACGGCAACATCACACAACGAATATGTAGACTCAAATTTTTGCACTAAACTTATTACTGCCTGTCTACTAGGGCGAGAATTACGACCGAAAATCGGAGTTAACGCCCTTAAAGTAGCGGTCACCGACTCCGAATTTCTGTAGTAAATTTTTATAATTTGCAGACGTTGTTCGTTCGTGTACTTTACCATGATGAAAATGTTAAGTTTACTGAATAAATTGACAGTGACAGTTCGATGATTAGTGAAAGGGTGCGTTCACAAATTGAATTAAAAGTTGTCAAGTCCCTATTGGAAAACCCTTTATATTACATTTTTTAAATATCAAAATTTCTTAATGTGAAATAAGGAAATTAAAGAAGAAATCCACAGAAATTGAACTCATAGAAACACAAACATTTATTCCTTAAATAGAAAACACAGTATCACATTATAAACAAAAAAAATAATAAAATCATAATGGTGAAAATGCAGCTTTGCACATATGAAAAAGAGTAGAAAATAATCAGTAATCTGTAGTATTTTTTAATACATGAAGTAGCTACTTCGTCATTTATTACATAAAAAAATGATCTAAGTTTCAATAAAAAAATGCATTCAGCAAGATACAGCGAATATTTAAAAAATAGTATATTATTTTCTTATTCTTTCTTTTTCTGAATCAGAGAGGCATTTGAAAAATAATAGATCATTATCAAAATTTTCTCACTAATTCCACGTGCCGTTTCTGCAATCATAACATTTTATAATAATAATAATTTATTTATTATCCAACAGCTGTAAGCTGTATAGGATAATCTTACTACTAATACAAAAGAAAGCAAACCAATACAGAAAGAAAATAATATATATCATACTAAAAAATAAAGAATTGAAAAAATTGAAATATAAACTTTAACGCAAAAATAATGGAAAATAGTTTAGGCATACCTATAATTTAAAAATTAAATTGATATAAATCATAAAAAAAAATATATTTTCTGAACTTAGAAACTAAAGCTGCGCCAATGTCCATACAATAGGTATTTACACTACAAAACATAAACAAAATCTGGGATGGCAAATGAGGAGGAATACTTGTAAAATGGAGATAAAAAAATTCCAGTGTAACGAGAGTCCAGTTTATAAGAATTGGATTACAAGTTTGAATCACAAATATGGTCATTTACACACAACTGTCGTCATACGTATAATTTGTTAGACAGATAAGTTAAGTTAAACAAACTTCCCTCGAATATTTTTAACTGCATCTGTATCCGCATATATAAAATAAGACAACAGAATAAGAGGAAATATGGATATATCGTACTTTCTAACACCGCGTAATAGAACACCTCAGATCCTTTAATCTGTAAAAAAAAAGTTGGCTTTATTTCTGTAATTTCGAAAGATACACAATACTTTTAAAATGTGATATGTTGACGAAAAGGAAAAAATTGACATTACTCCAATCACTAGAAATCTATAAAAAGTTCGAAATTTTTACCTAATATTTACATTTCTATTTTGATACTGTATGCGTCTACAACTTTGTACAATTTAGTAATGAAAGTACTTTCCAAAATTATGGTTACAATATGTTAAACATAGAAGTACACGTAATCTGTTTTTATTTAATTCAGTTAATTAAGTATTACACGATAGAGACTAAAGTATTAACTATTTAATATAATTTTCACTAATTCCTAAAATTTCTAAATGTTTATTCAGAAACATTAGCGAATACATTTTAAATAATTCCAAGGTAAAGTTAAATATTGCATGGCACAATGGCTTTGCAATTATTTTCATGAATTAAAAACAATGTGCGATTTCACCTTCTCATCTTTTCCACATCAGCACTGCTGGAGATTTCTGGTTGCCCGAACAAAGACAATATGTTACATATGAACAGTTCATTACGGCAGGGTAAACAGATAAAAAGTGATACAAATAGTAAAAGTCGTGTTTGATGTATTACCTTTAATATAAAGAATCATCAATAATCATTAAAATTATTAAGTGTTTTTTTAAGAAAATACCGATAGCTCATCTAACACCTAATAATATTGTATAGTTAACTAGAGAAAACTACAGTAATTCGCAAACAGTGAACGTAAAATATTACAAAATGGAACAAGGCATTTCTTATGATTTTGTGTTTTCACGAGTTAGAAACAGTATTCAAACTTTTAAATTTCTAAACAAGGTAATTAAAATTGGTGTATAGTCATGTACATTACAGACCATTTAGAAATATTATAGAAAGACCATTTCAATACATATGTTGTTTAAAGTAGTATTTTGTTTTAATCCAGTGTTTGTGATTGGAGAGTGTGTGTTATTATTACGTGCTTGGTACCTTGAACGTCACAGAAAAAAATTGTCAGTAACGAACTCGCACACTTGCTTGTTCAATTACCAAAGCTAGTGATGCTCCCTAATCCTTACGCGTCTTGAGCTGTAGGTGGGGTAGTAAAGAGGTAACAAGTTTAAGTGTAATTGAGAAAAATAGATGCACAAAGTTGTACACTTTTATAACGAGTGAGCCTGATCTTTTACTACTTTCCGCACGCCCCATATCAGTACTTACTTCCTTTTTTCTAACTGAAGTTAGCAGTTTAGTAATTTCTAGTCAGTTTTCCTACTCTATGTTTATGTCATTAACCTTTCATTGACGTGCAGTGTATTATTAATATTACGGTTTAAAGTAATTTGCACAGTAGTATTTGTTGTTTACATACCAGGTCGGCTGAAAAGTCCCCGGTCTGACACATAGATGGCGTTACTGTTATTAAATCCATATGTTTTTTAGATAGTACTAACCTTCAAACGAAACGTGTCAAAATTTGACAGCAATCCGACCATTAGTTACTGAGATATTGCGTTAAGAGTGAAGCTACTTTTGTTATTTAAAAAAATGGAAAAAAGAATTTCGTGTGCTGATAAAGTACTGCTTTTTGAAGGGAAAAAATACCGTTGAAGCAAAAGCATGGCTTGATGAGGAGTTTCCGGACTCTGCGCCAGGAAAATCAACCATAATTGATTGGTATGCTAAGTTTAAACGTGGTGAAATGAGCACCGAAAACGGCGAACGCAGTGGACGACCAAAAGAGGCTGTCACCGACGAAAACATCAAAAAAGTTCGCAAAATCATTTTAAATGATCGTAAAGTAAAGTTGATCGAGATAGCTGACATCCTAAAGATATCAAAGGAACGTGTTGGACACATCGTGCATGAATATTTTGGCATGCGGAAGCTCTGTGCAAAATGGGTGCCGCGCGAGCTCACATTCGATCAAAAACAACAACGAGTTGATGTAATAAAACCGAGTTTTTGCGTCGATATGTGACAATGGATGAAACATGGTTTCATCACTACACTCCAGAGTCCAATCGACAGTCAGCCGAGTGGACTGCAGGCGATGAACCAACTCCAAAGCGTGGAAAGACGCAACAGTCAGCTGAAAAAGTTATGGCATCAGTTTTTTGGGATGCGCATGGAATAATTTTCATAGATTATCTTAAAAAGGGCCAGTTCATCAACAGCGACTATTATACAGCGTTATTGTATCCATATGAAGAAGAAGAACGTGCTGTTTTACCAAGACAATGCACCGTGTCACAAATCAATGAAAACAATGGCCAAATTAAATGAATTGGGTTTCGAATTACTTCCCCATCCACCGTACTCTCCAGATGTGGCCCCCAGCGACTATTTCCTGTTTGCAGACCTCAAGAGAATGCTCGCCGGGAAGAAATTTAGCAGGGATGAGGAGGTGATCGCCGAAACTGAGGCCTATTTCGAGGCTAAAGACAATTCGTACTACAAAAATGGTATCGAAAAGTTGGAAGAACGCTATAATCGGTATATCGCCCTCGAATGCAACTATGTTGAATAATAAAATCAAATTTTGCCAAAAAACTGTGTTTTACTATGGTAGACCGGGGACTTTTCATATTTTTATTATAATTATTAGAATTGCGTGAGACACTGTCTAATTTCACTTTTAAGAGGAAATAAATATTGAGGTGATATGTATGGAAAAAGTGTAGGATCAGGTCACTCATTGTTGCTCACACTGTATATGTCCAATATGTATGAACCATTGCCTTAACCGAAACAAAGCATGTGACACTTACAGAGTTTAACCATTTGTCCATATAAAAATGCAATTACCTGCGTGTACTTTATTGTTAGACCAGTACCGTATAACATTTATATTAAATGAAAATAAGTTGTCTAGAGTCTAGACGACGTACATTCTCCATGAACTGTGAATGCACGCTGGTAGACACAACGGATTCACTCTCTGCAAAATTCATTCATTCAACGACCGTTTTAACAATGCACCGAGTATATCTGCGAAACATTTAAAAAATGTTAATGTAAAAGATTATTTCGAGAAGATCACTTCAAAAACTAATATTTTGAACAGAAAAATATTACGTCAACCTATTTATGTCTTGAATAATAACAGTTTGATTATTAAAATTAGATTATTACTTAGTGCAAGATCTTGTTTGGTAAAAGGAAGAAAGTGAATTTACTAGAATAACAAAACAATAACTAAATATACAATATAATGTAGTAAGACAATTTGTCGTTTATCTCTCAGCAATCACATTGTTCTAACTTCCATTGTACAGAACGAGGAGTAGCGAAATACTTAACTTTGCTAAAATAATATTAAATGCATTTTTGCCATTGTTAAAAAAAATTTTCGTTTCATATCTTGAAATCCTCTAATTAAATGCAGTAAAAATTTTCATTGATGTAAAATAATTTAACATTTTTTAAGTATTTTTCCTATGCGTTCATTCACTAATTAGTTAATTGAACTTATAAAAATTCACATTCAATGATTTGTTGAATTAAGAAATCCCTTTTTCTCAGTTCAGTGTAATTGTATAAAGGTAGGTAACAGTGTAGTAGCTAGTTCTAGATTAAATTGTCATCACTGCTTGATTGTTTATATGTTGTAAATAAAATGTATAGCTTTTGGTTGTAATTGTCTAAGGTTGGGGCACTATATTATTTTGATCATGTTATGAACATTTTCCAGATTGGGCCACACATGACGCTGGTTGCCAAACGCCGGACAACAAAATTGGAATTTGTAAAAGGATCAGTGAATGTTCGCCATTCAATAATTTTCTTTCATCAAAAACAGAATTTACCGAAAAGGAAAACTCTGCTTTAGCCAAATATAAGTGTGAATTCTACGGAAATGAAATACAAGTTTGTTGCCCAAAACAAGCAATTACTCTCGGTAATATAATACCGCTACACTATTATCGTAAATAAATCGTCAAAAAAACCAACATTTCGAATATAAATAATGTAGTTACAATGCATATAATTCAAAATATAATATTTCGGTGGCAAAAAATAGTAAATAAAAATAAATATGATATCAAATAAAGCAATATATTTGAAGTATATTATTTTTGACGACGATCAAATAAATTTAGTAAATTATTGTACCCATTTTGATTTTTAAATCTATAGCAACATATAACCTCATTCTTTTTCTAAATAGCAGCTTGTATGTTCGTTAGTTTGTCTGAAAAATACACCAACTATGATAGATTTAATGACAACGGTTTAAAACACAACAATATATCTACGAAGTACAATTAATATAGTACCTGTATTCGCAACTACTCTTTAATTTCTCCGTTTTTTGATCTATCTCTGTTACAAATGAAAATTTGTTAATAATATGTATAATAATATATAATATATAACTCGTAACCGTTTTCAAATCTATAGATTTTATTTTTGAGGAACGTGTTTTGTCGTTGCATTTCTCGAAAGGACAAACTGTGTATATAAAGCGTGTTTCAAATTGCGCGGTTTTTTTTAAGAATAAATAAAATATAGATGGCGCACTGAATTTGTCTGGGTATGTGGGCATTTAAAAAATATGATATATGATATTTATAAAAATGGTTTCGTACACGGTACAACAATGCTTTAAAATTGTTGAATTATTTTATGAAAATCAGCGTTCTGTGAAACGAGTTTTTAGAAAATTATGTGAATTTTATGGTTTACTTAATCGTCCATCTGAAAGCACTATTAGTCGAATTATTAAAAAATTTCAAAAGACCGGTTCCGTGGAAGATCAGAAAAGTGAAAAATACAGTCGTAATGGTCGTTCGAAAATGTTGGTTTGGTTCCTGAAAGTGTTGCTGAAGATCCTGGAATGTCCATTAGACGACGTTCACAAAAACTTGGACTTAGTGGATCAACAATATGGCGTATTTTACGCAAGAATTTTGCTCTCAAGGCATATAAGGTTCAAATAACACAGGAACTGGAGCCATTAGATCATTTAAAACGTCGTACATTTGTCAATTTCATTAATGAACAACCAGCTGATTTTTCTCAAAAAATAATGTTTTTCGATGAGGTACATTTTGAACTTAGTGGCTATGTGAATAAACAAAATTGCCGTATCTGGGGTGAGAAAAATCCACGAATTATTCATGAGAGACATATGCATCCTAAACGAGTTAATGTTTGGTGTGCATTATGGTCAGGTGGTGTAATTGGTGGTTGTAATTCTTTGAAAATGCTGCTAGTGAAGCTGTAACTGTCAATGGTGATCGATATCGTCGTATGATAACCAAAGTTTTTCTGGCCTAAATTAATGAATATTGATCTAGAGGATATGTGGTTTCAACAGGATGGCGCTACACCTCACTTTGCACACGAATCAATTGATTTATTGAGTGAAAAATTTCCTGGACGTGTAATCTCAAGAAACGGTGATGTTAATTGGCCACCAAGATCATGTAATTTGGCACCGTTAGACTATTTTCTTTGGGGTTATGTGAAAACTCAGATTTATAAAAACAATCCACAATCAATTCCTGCTTTGAAAGACGAAATTATTTGTGTCATTGGTGAGACAGAGCCTCAATTATATCAAAATGTCATTGAAAATTTTAACAAAAGAGTGGACATCTGTGGAGGTGCAAGAGGAGGCCATTTGGCAGATATTATTTTTCTCATATAAATGTCATAACTGATACTTCAATTACCAATAAAAAGTTTTTGAAAGTGAATGCAAATTATGTGTTTTATTTATTCTTTAAAAAAAACACTGTTTATAATCAGGATGGTTATCTACGTATAAGAGGATCACTTTATGAAAAAAAGAAGTTCAGCAAGGAAAATTTTGAATTTGGGAAATAAGTGACACTTGGGATTAGATCTGATGAAACACAATTCTTTTACGAACAAAGGTATACTTGATTATAAAGTAAAATAATTTACACATACTTATAATTTAAAAAGAATAAATCAAGAGAATGAAAAAAAATATATTTTCTGAACTTACAAACTAAAGCTGCGCCAATGTCCATACAATAGATATTTACACTACAACACAGAAACAAAATTTGGAATCACTAGTAATAAGTACTGGTAAAATGAAGATAGAAAATTCAAGTGTAACGAGATTGTAATTTATGAGAATTTGGTTAACAATTATGGATCACAAATATGGTTATTTAAAATTTTATAAACAAATAATAATAATAATAATTTATTGATATATATGTATGTATGTGCATACACAAGTCATAGAATAATCATATATAAATAAAAACACAATTAATGCGCTCACAATTAGTGCGCCACCAAACACGTTAAAATCCGCAAGATCTATACAAAACAAAACACCAGAGTACCAATTAAAACATAAAAACACAAAAAAGGGCAATGTCAAAATTTATACTTAAGGAAGTCATTTACTGAATAAAAAACGTTCTCCATTAGCAACTTTTTTATTAATATTTTGAGATTAATCCATGGTAGGTTCCTAAACCTATAGGGCAAAGCATTGTATATATTCACGGCCATGTAATTTGAAGTTAGCTGACTTTTCCCAATTCGATGATACGGTATGACCAAACTACTCTGGTTTCGTGTTTCATATTCGTGAAAATCACCATTTTTGCAGAACTTATCTGGCGACTTACGACCAAACTCCAGGCAAGCAAGTATATACAAGGATGGGAGGGTCAGTATTTTGTGTTTTCTGAATAGGTTTACACAACTTGTGGTATCAGATACACCACTAAGGGCTCTGTTTGCACTCTTTTTCATCCTGAAAACCGCCTCAGCCGCGCCAGACGCGCCCCACATTAATAGGCCATACAAAACCCTGCCCTGAAAATCTGCATAGTACACAGTCCTAGCCCCGTAGGGTGTAGCCACCAGTTTCACTCTTCGTATCGAGTATATTGCTGATGCCAAATTGCGACACAAGTTATCAATGTGGCACTCCCAAGTCAGGTTACTCGCAATCAGCAGGCCCAGAAACTTAATATTCGCTTTGGGCTCGCCCGCCACTCCCCTTGTTGTTATAGCCAGCTGTTGGGTTTTGTCCTGATTTAAGATTGCTACTAAACCACTCGCTTGCTTCCCCCAATGCAGTCTCCATATAAACCTCTGCAACTTCCTTGCACTGGGCACGCACTATTATGGACGTATCATCTGCAAACTGGGTGACTCTACCCACGGTGATATTATGGGGCATCTCATTGACATAGATTAGAAACAGAAGAAGCCCCAATATTGACCCCTGTGGAACCCCCCGATCAATAGGGGCTGCATCCGAGAGTCGATCATTCCAGTATACCTTCTGTCTTCTGTTTGCCAAATACGAACCGATCAGCTCATTTGCTTGTCCTCTCACTCCATACATGTTTAACTTTCCAAGAAGTATCCCGTGGTCCATTGTATCAAAAGCCTTTCTCAGGTCGCAACATCCCAGAATTACCGCATCTTTAGCATCGAGAGCATCCACTATATATTCCAGGACCTCCGCCATCGCGGTAGTCGTGGACTTGCCCCTCCGATAGCCATGCTGACTCACATTTATGAGTCTGTGTGTCTCAAAGAACTGGATTAATCTCTTTTTGACAATGGTTTCCAAGATTTTAGACATCACGGGTAGAATGGAGATTGGTCTAAAATTCGTTTTGTCAGTCGATCCTCCCTTGTGTATCGGAAGCACTTTTGCTATTTTCAGAGGGTCCGGGAATACCCCCCCCCGGGCCAAACACTCATTGAAAATGTCTGTTACTGGGGCAGCTATATAATCGATACTCTTTTTTAGTATTCTTACGTTCATTCCATATATGTATATCAATAGTCCGCTGGCTCCCGAAGCCAAAAACAACTTCTCTTACTTCCTCCTCTGTCGTAGGGTGGAGGAAGATATTTTTCTCTACAATTCCTATGCCCTGCCTCATCAAATAGTGCGGACTCCGGTTGGTACTCTGTATTAACTTGATTGCTTCGCTCCCTACCCCAACAAAATAATGGTTGAAATCATCAGCAGTCACCTCATGCAGAATATCCTGATTGCGTTTATTTCCTGCTACTTCGCCCCTAATCACTTCCCATGTGGCCTTAATTTTGTTCTCGGCTCCAAGTATGTAATCAGAGTTCCATTCCTTCTTGCTCTGGGTCACCCGATCTTTGTATTCCTTTTTTAATTTTCTATATAATTCTTTGTACTCTACATCACCTGTCACCCTACATACTACTTCATCCATAAGATTTCTGACGGCTCTTACATCTTCCGTATACCACGACATATTGCCACGTCCAAGGCTTATCTTTTTCACTATTTCCGGAAAAGCTCCATCAAACTCATACAGATAAAAATCAAAAAAACACTTAAAACGTTCTTGTATATCATCAATTGATTGGAGTGCAATCCAATCCACATTTGTCAGATTGTTAATGAACATAAGGGTGTTGGCATCATTTATATGTCTTATTTTTCGATAAATTTGTTTCATTGGCCCCGTACAATATTTACTTGACAGAAGTAATCTCTGACCCAAATGATCAGATAAATGAGAGTTTGACGTTTCACATAAATCAACAGTAATTTTCTCCGGTACGAATATATTGTCTATACATGTTTTCGAATGATCGGTGATTCTAGAAGGCTCGCTGAATATTTTCCGCAGACCATAGGAAGAAAGCAAATTGGTTACATTCACTGAATCCTTAGTTCCTTCAAGAAAATTTACATTAAAGTCACCCGCTATCACTATCTTGGCATCAGGATAATATTCAGATATTTCGTATATCGCATCATTTATACTTCCTAAGAAATTTTCCAAACTGCCCGACGGAGATCGATATACACAAATTACCACTACGTTCTCATTTACCAAATAAAGGCTTGCCATCTTTATGTCAAACTCAACAGAAAAACAATCTATTTTGTCTATTTTGTGAAAAATTATATTTTTTCGCGTCAAGATTAGAACACCACCGTGGGCTTTTTTCTTTTCTGCAGTATGCCGAAGCTACATTGTAACCATTTAACTTCAAGTTGCTTACCGATGAATCGGTGAGCCAATGTTCTGTTATACACATTATATCCGGTTTGTGTTCAAATAGATAGATGTTTAACTCATCAATTTTATTTGATATGGATTGTATGTTTATGTTATATATTATTAAGTTTTTAATGCGAGACAGTGGCTTGTCGACCGGGCAACTTATCGAAGGTAGCTGTCTCTCGAAAAAACCTAAGTTTCTTTACCAAAATATTAACTGGCCAATTTGTCGGATTATACAGTTCGTCCTTCAATATCATATCCGCTCCTATTTTGAACGATTCATTTCTCCCTTTCGTATTTAATTTAGATACGGTGAAATTTTTATTAGAGAATTTATTCTCTAGATACATATTAACGCTTTCTTCCGTTGTGTTTTGCTTACATTTCCCCACATATAACCAAAGTCTTTGTTCGCTGGCGGAGAGTTCACGTACCTCAGATTTGTCGGTACCGTAAATTTTTTCTTCGTCCCTGGATCCTTTTCTTTTAACTCTCATGTTTTTCCGATGTCGCTTTTTTCGCTCCTCCTCGGCACTATCAATATGGACAACAGTATCTGTCGATGAATTTAGATCTAAATCGCACACCGAACTTTCCGTATTTAAAATAGTTTCTGCATCCTCTCGGTTTTCTATTAAATTCTTCTTGTTAGTAATATTCAATTGATTGTTAAGATTCTTAAGCTCATCTTTTAATCCTTCAATTTCTTTTTTAAGATCTTTTGTATGTTCTATTAATAGTTCAGTGAACATAGATTTAAATTGCGCTACACTAAGTGTTATTTGATTTTGTTGCTCCTGTTTAACCGTTTAACCTTTTCTCTCGTATTAGAAACCATAACGAGAACAGTTTGATTTATATTTAACTAACTAGATAGACACCGTGGAGCACACGTATTGCACCGCACAACCGCACGAAGTAAACTGTGTATGTAATTTGAGATATCCTACAATCGCAGAGACAAATAACAAAACTGCGAAAATGCAAAGTTTATTCAAATTTTCCTTGAATACTCTCAGCTGCAACTACTTATATACACGTATTAAAAATAAGACAATAGAATAATTTAGTTTATTACGAATATGCTGTAGAAACTGATACCTAATTGAGGTGTAGTATGCTTATCCTTCTACCTAGTCCTGCCATAAATACTGATATAAAGATTTTTAAGTACAAAAAGAAAACTGCAAGTTGGATTTAAATTATTTTTTGATAGTTTATTTTGGCAATAGTAAGCTACAAACTACAATGCAATTACTCGAAATGGCCACCATTTGCCTTAATACAACGCCGAAGTCTGCAGGGCCACTCATCAATCGCTGTACGGACGATATCCATGGGAAAATTGTCGACTGCTTCTGTTAACGCTTGCTTCAATGATTCCAGGTTGCGATGGGGTCTTCTACAAACCATGCCTTCTAATATTGACCACAGTTTGTAGTCGAGCGGATTTAGGTCTGGGCTTGCTGACGGCCAATAGTCAGTACTAATAAACTCAGGTACATGATTTTCAAGCCATTGCTGAGTTGTTTTGGCCTTGTGAGCGGGCGCAGAGTCTTGTTGAAATATCCATGGTTGGTTTTGGAACATGGTATAGTTCAGGGCTCCACTACATCACTGAAGCAGGAAAATGACCTCGCTGAATCCTTGGCACCACTTCACTAGCTTCCTTGGAGGACCGTGCATACACCCTACCATTCTGCTTGTTAAAAGTTTCTTCCACGGTAAAAATTTTTTCATCAGAAAACAGAATTTTTTGTAACGCTCTTTGCCGTACAACGATATCAGGTGTCTGTATTTTTTCTTCCTATTCTTTTTTAATTCAACGTTAAGGCGCTGTCCTGTTTGTCGTTTGAAAGCTCCAAGTCCTAGGTCTTGTTTAATGATACGGCTCATGGTTCTCTGAGCAATACCCATTTCACGAACCAGGATTTTCTGTTTGCGGACAGGATGTCGATTGATGCGGGACCTCACAGCATTGATGGCCTGTGGTGTACGAACTATGCGAGGCCTGCCAGATCTTTTACGGTCGATTACATTTCCTGTATCAATGAATAACTTAACAGTACGATACACAAACACACGCGTAATATTTAACGGTTTCAATAAATCAAAAATACGGGCTCTTTCTATTCCACACTTATGAAGTGCAATAACCCCAATACGGCTCTCTTTATACGACCATTCCATAATGACGACTCACGCTATAGTGAAATTGTTCGGCACTTTTGTAAAGCATATATCAAATGTCAGAACCGCCAACATATAATTTTTGTGCTTTCAAGTTATCATCTGCAAAAAGGTGCGTTTACACTTGTATCAGTACTTATGGCAGGACTAGGTATTTGTTTGTTCCATTACGGTCAAATGAAATAGTCAAACGCTTTAATAGGGAATATATTGAAATGTCTCACACAGAACCGCAAAATCTTTCCTGCAAGAACTGGCAATAATGAGGAATGAGTAAGGTTCCTGTACACTCATCGAACATGCAATGAAGTGCCTCTTAAAAATTATTATGGCAAAAATATGATTTCACACACTCTGACACCTTCTGTAGAGTGTCATGATGAATATCACAATTGGTCAGCAACCAAGTTTACACTACGGCACATTATGTGCAATGGCGAATTGCCAACAATATTAGTCCTCACAATTGGTAAACAAAAGTTGCGACTTGAGCGAGTAGATGATCTGGGTGCAGGAAATTAAGTTCAGAGAGAAATTATGGACAGTCAATCTTATTGTACAAAAATTTTATCGAAACCAACCCACGTTTGCATTCCAAGGAAACTGCTTCAGCTCTAACAAGTAATGCATTATAATCGATACCTCTGAGAGGGTATATCCCGTCCGCGAGTAACATAGAAACCACAGGAACTTTCGCTATACTCTTTCGACAACAAATTTATGCTCCTCGGGCTAAGTAGCTTTTAATGCCGACCTACATAATTGGTCAATATGTTTGGCAAAACTGAAAATGCTATTGAAGTAAGCACCAAGGCCTTTAATTTCGTGACTTCGAGTAAGTACTGTGTTCTACTGCGTATAGATGTAAACTACAGCTGTATTTTAAAACGTTCATAGATAGGTTTTCATTCGGAGATCGTATCCAGTTGCCTCTGCAGACGAAGAGAGTCAGCTATGGTGGATATAGAGCAAATTGTTTCCAATTGATCGGCAAAAGCTCCCGTTTCACACTCCAAAACATTGAGAAATCATTGAAAAAAATTGAGCTAGCATTGGTCCTATATTGAAGCTTCGAATTATTAATATTATTAATATTGAAGAGTAGCACCTGTGGCTGCGGTAAATAAAACTTTGGGTAGCATTATATACATATGATCCAGAAAAAGATAAAAGCGAATCAACAAAACCAAAAGATCAAAAGGCCCTATCAGATCCGTGTAAATAACGTCAAGTTGATCTTGGTTGCCAAGAGTTAAAGACACAAACTGCGAAAAATACATTAAGTTGGAGACAGTCTTCCATAAATCCATGCTGAAACGATGAGATATAACACTCTATTTTAGGATATATATATATATATATATATATATATATATATATGAGTATAAAGCCACTTCAAAAAGTTTAGCAAAATTACCAAGAATTGACATCGGGCGATAATTAGTAATATTGGCTACAGAATCTTTCTTCAGAATTGAACATATTTTAGAAGCTTTCCACATTTCGAAAAAGGTATTGGTTTTTAAGGCCATGTTAGAAATAATGCTTAGCGGATACGTTAAAAGAATCCTACAGTCATGGTACAAAAAGCTAGGTAAGCTATCTCTCTGATAAGAAGGAGACACTCACGGTGGGAATGGTATTAGTTTCGTAAGTGCTGTTGCTATCCTGTCCGGATATATAAACGCTTGCAAAGTAATACTGCACACCCCACAGTTCGTCCGTATTATAATACATTGAAGTTGGTATTGATGAAACTCTAAAACATTTTGAAATTCGAAGATACTGACTACTCAACTCTGGCTATTTATACACTACATACAATCGCTTGAATTCATCAAAGATACAGGCTGTTTGTTCGATTATAACGGTTTAGATAATATGCTTTTGTTAAATCACAGTGGATATTTGTTAAGTATATCTTATACAGAGAAACGTAGACATCGAGTAAAGGATAGAATTCCTGATAAAAACGAGATCATCTGCCATTAATTAATTAATTACCAGTCAATCGTAGACATAGTAGCATATAAACCAGAGAAATTGGCTTTCTTGAATTTGTATTCCTTCTGTTGAGCATTAGCTGGAAAGTTAAACGAGTCGGAACTTTTCAGTATTACGCCAAAAACAAGAGCAGGATGACGAGCAGCATCCTCTGGTACCAAAAGTTCCTCGCATCTAAGGATACTAGATTCTATGTCCAATATTACTAAATCTAGTAAATGATCATCAAAGTTAATGAAGTTCATTATTGAAGTATTTACTATTAAAATCACTTATGACAATTATATTATTGTGAAATATGTTATTTTGCTCGAATGTATCCGAGAAATTTTCAAAATCTTGCACTGTAACATATGACAAAATATAAACAGATATACATAAATAGTTTGATATCTATCTAATACAATTCTACAACCCACAATATCAATAGGGCAAAATAAGTTTTAAAAAAATGGATAAATCTAATTGAGAGGTAGCAAAACGATTCTTGAACCTAGCAAAACTCACCCACTGATGGAGCATACAATCTCCTCCATCCACCAATCACACCTATACACCAAGTACGACGATGGAGAGTACTCAGAACTCGAGATATCCAGTGTAAGCTAAGTCTTCGTCATTGCCAACAAGTCAAAATGCCCGGAAGATCCCGAGAAGAAAAAATCCACTTGTTTTGTACGTAAACCTCTGACATTCTGATAGTACATGACAAAATTGAAATCACTCTTGGATGCATTTAGTTTACCAAAATGATGTTTGGAAGACCACGCTCGTATTTTATCTTAAGGTTTTTTTCGCCGTTTTCGGTTTGATCGAACATTTCTTGTTTTATTCTGTGATAATACTCAACTCGCCTCAGAGTGCAATCCAGAGATATACTGATCATTTGGATCTGTCGCTCTCCTTAAGTTTCTTAGCATTCCTCATCAGTGTGTGTGCTGTACTCTCGTCCGAAAGTGTAAGTTTTAGCGGTCTCAGAGAAGCTCTAGTGGGATCATATTTACCCAGTCTAATAAATTTAACGTTGTTTGTCTCAACAATAAAAAATCTTAGAAAACGCTTGTTAAACAGTTTCGAGTGAAAAGAACTACATTTTCACTTCATAAACCGAAATAAAACTATATGAGAGAAGGAAATGTATAGTAGTTCATGCTTATCCCGTTCAACGAACGCCTATGTCACTACTATATAAGATTGTGATTGAGATGCGTTTCGCATTAATATGTTTAACAATACACCTAGGGCGTTAGAGGCAATACAATGCCCGAAGGCGGAAAATGCCTAGCTCGTGAATGTCTGATCTAAGGAACAGATGCCATCCATTGAGGATTGTTTAAGCGAGTGTTGTCAGACGAAGATTTTAAGTCGCCATTGATTCGCCAAAACCCGCTGTAATTGGCTTTAAGCTATTAGGAGAAGTGAAAGGATAGATTACTATTATTTTTATTATTATTATCGATAACGTTAAGGATATTTAATTTGTTTATTTAGCCCGTCTTTTCTTTGAAAACTTGACCACGATGACAAATATTCAAGAGAATAAAAAAAAATCAGGAAAAGCTACAGACAATTTGCCGCCTTCCATATCTTAGATCTCATACGTAAAGGAGTATATATTTCCAACAATAAACGGAATAAAACAACGTAAATGTGTGTGAAGTGATTGTGTTGGCAAAGTTACAAGAATTTATATACGAGATTTCGATTTCATAAGCGACAATGAAAATTTTTAATATTTTTTTTCTAAATTGTAGTCGAAAAAATTTAGTTTAAACAAGATAAATTTGATGAAAGCTGTGGTTGATTAACTTAATCACTTGAGTTTGATAAATAAGTCATTTCTACATTAATTTTTGTATTATGTATATATGTATATTTCGACAACTAAGTTGTCATGATCTGCAGGTAACTAGAGTTAGTGTCCCATCTAGAAACCACGGCAAAATTCGCACGAAACAAACTTCATGCACCGTCTGCTCCGTCGAAAAATAGTGTGCGTGTTGGTTTTCGACGGTACAGATCCTGTACAGAATTTGTTTTGTGCAGATTTTATCGTAGTTTTCAGATGCGATAATGTTTAATTATCTGGTGATGATGAAAACTTAGTTGTCGAAGTACGTATACAGAATACGAAAATTAACGCGGAAAGGGGCTATATATCAACATTAAGTGATTTAGTCCAAACAGTTTATGGACAAAATATTCTCAACTAAAACCAGACAAAGAAATCTAAAGTTTTAGAAGAAGCAGCGATCAAAATATTTTTACTAAAGTAATCCTTATATTAGTTGTGTTTGGTAGCTTAATGAGGGACTAATTGGTCATTTTATTATCGATTTTGATAAGACTGAAACTGGAATATTAAAATCTTTTACCGTTATTAACGAAGAAGGGATAGGTGCCACAGATTTGAACAGAAAATACCTAGTCTTCAGACAAAAATTTTTTTTCTAACATATTCCATTGGTAAGTGTATATCATTACCTGTTGATTATAATACGTTAGGAAGTCTCATACACGAGACACTGTCTACGAAGTACATTATCCATACTTCTAATGGAAAGTGGCGCATCTTTCGAAACTCTTAACTGAACATGACAAATAGCAGACTTCCTAAATAACAGACAGATACATAGATTGAAGTTGAATTTGATGGAGCCTGTGGTTGATTGACTTGATCAATAAGGTTGATATATAACCCCTTTCCACAATTAACTATTTGTAAATTCTGTATACGCATTTCGACAACCAAGTTGTCATCATCAGCAGATAATTTCAAAGTGTCGCACCTGGTAAAACACGGCGAAAAAATTGCATGAAAAAACAAACTCCGTACGCGATCCTCACCGTTCAAAACCAAGATGTGCACTGTGTCTGTTTCACAAGATTTTTAAAAAATACTTTTACTTAAACTAACATGCACTACATTGAAAAAGGTTATTATGGTCAAGCAAGTGATTTATGTGTGTTTTATGATATTGTTCCTCCTGTCTTTCAGTAGAGAGAAAAGAGGGGTTTGTAAGGGCCCGGCGTCATTAAAGTTCACCACATGGCTTAAATTCGTTAAGATGTGCATGCTTTCATACGCGTCCAGTTCGCGATAATTGTACACGTTCTTTATCAAATGTAAACAATCCATATTAACACTGTGGTTATTTTCTAATACATGTCTCGCTATACCCGATTTTTCCGGTCGGTTGAATTTTATGTGCGAAAGGTGTTCTTTATACCTGGTTTCGATCGATCTTTTAGTTTGGCCGATGTATTGTCTATTGCACTCTAAACATTCAATTCGGTAGATTCCCGATTTTTTATTCTCTTCAATTTTGTCTTTTGCGTTTCCTTTTTTTTTTTGTTCCCGCCCTAATAATTCCCTTAAAATGCTTTTAGGAAATGCAAAAGACAAAATTGAAGAGAATAAAAAATCGGGAATCTACCGAATTGAATGTTTAGAGTGCAATAGACAATACATCGGCCAAACTAAAAGATCGATCGAAACCAGGTATAAAGAACACCTTTCGCACATAAAATTCAACCGACCGGAAAAATCGGGTATAGCGAGACATGTATTAGAAAATAACCACAGTGTTAATATGGATTGTTTACATTTGATAAAGAACGTGTACAATTATCGCGAACTGGACGCGTATGAAAGCATGCACATCTTAACGAATTTAAGCCATGTGGTGAACTTTAATGACGCCGGGCCCTTACAAACCCCTCTTTTCTCTCTACTGAAAGACAGGAGGAACAATATCATAAAACACACATAAATCACTTGCTTGACCATAATAACCTTTTTCAATGTAGTGCATGTTAGTTTAAGTAAAAGTATTTTTTAAAAATCTTGTGAAACAGACACAGTGCACATCTTGGTTTTGAACGGTGAGGATCGCGTACGGAGTTTGTTTTTTCATGCAATTTTTTCGCCGTGTTTTACCAGGTGCGACACTTTGAAATTATCTGCTGATGATGACAACTTGGTTGTCGAAATGCGTATACAGAATTTACAAATAGTTAATTGTGGAAAGGGGTTATATATCAACCTTATTGATCAAGATACATAGAGTAGAATTTAATATCTAAACCATATATTATAAATATTATAAGTAACTCTAACTAGCTTAACAAGAAAACTAGCATCTAACAGTAAATAAAAACGAACTACCATCAACTGATTCAATCCATTTAGTCTGAATTCTGCAAATTTGTCTGATGGAACATTTCGAAAAAGTTATTTTCATAATTTAATTTTCAACGAAATTTAGTATTTTTGCTTTAAAAATTGCTTTTAAATTTGTAGCAACGCCTCCTTATAATCTCTCATTCTAGATTATTAACGTATTTCCTTTATAAGATGTTATGTATAAATTGATAATTAAAATGTAAAACATAAAGAAAACAAAACTTCACTAGCTTATAAAATATGTATTATATATTCTATACGATGACCTTAGAACAAAGTCGATTTTTTAATGTATGAAATGTGGTAAAATTGTAACCGAAAAATACATCAACATTTTTCGAAAGTTACCTTTTCATTTGAT
This sequence comes from Dermolepida albohirtum, assembly GCA_031893035.1. Taxonomy (NCBI): domain Eukaryota; kingdom Metazoa; phylum Arthropoda; class Insecta; order Coleoptera; family Scarabaeidae; genus Dermolepida; species Dermolepida albohirtum. Next base: position 6,829 of record JAVIWB010004097.1, on the reverse strand, counting down.
GTGTCTCGTGAAGGTTAGAAGTTCCTTTTTTGGGTTTTATGTAAGTGGCTTTGAGTAATTTCCGGAAGATAGAAGTGTGTGTTTTATGGACCGCTATATTATTTTGTCGTTTTTAAAACAGAAAAATTTCATGTAGTACAACAAAGATCAGATTTATTGCGATATTTATCCCAAAAAATATCCACGAAAACGGGACATTTCTTTGCTCTAACAAAGTAAAATATGTCGTTTGTATTGAACAATAATATAATTACGTGCACTACCTACAATTTCACTAAATAATTATACTTCATTTTCTTGGTAATAATCAGTCCAGATGATTGAGTATGTCAGAACAAATTTTATTTTTTAAAGTATATAATTTTGTCGTTTATTTCGTCGTCAAAAATTCTGTCCTAAATGCCATATTAGCAAAATATATCATCAAAATCAGGTACTACTTAATTGTTTTATACAAAGATTTAAAGAGTAATACCCTTAAAAGACAGTTTGGTAGAATTATGTTAATTACGGTAATATGTGATCAACAAAACGAAAGCAATAATCGTCAGAATGCGGTCCATGAATAACAATAAAATAAAAATTAATGTTTTCCAAATTATCGTGTTAGTAATTTAATTGGCTCTTATTTTTCAACAGATTTGCTGCAATTATCTGGAAATATTATGTAACAATATTTCGACGGATTAAGAATAATGATACAATAATTAATTAAATTTAAACTGTTTGTCCGATATACACTACCGCTCATAAGTATTTGGTCACCTTTGTTTCATTACAATTTCTATAGAAAAATTGTAATTATAAAATTTATTTTTGTAGTAAGAAATAGCTTCATAGTAAACATTAAAATCTATAAAAGCTTATTCAAAAATAATTATGCGTTTACCCTATTATTCACAATGAATGATAATACCCTAATAAAACTCCAGGTGGAATAATTGCAATTAAGGGATTAGATCTCTCAATTCTTGGCAATTTTCGATTGTTATGATGTTATTTTAAGGTAGGGTATTATTGTAAACTATTTATTATTTATACTTGGGTATTTTGGCAAAATTGCAGTTAGTTTTTGTGAGGTGCTCATAGTGATAACGTCGTGTATTTCAAAGAAGTTCAATCAGTTAGAAATGCCTAAACGGAAATAATTGAGTGTAGAAACACGATCGTTTATAATCACATGCCATAAAACTGGCAAAAGCAACCCCGAAATTGCCACAGAACTTAAATTAAATCAGTCATCGTGGATTATATCATCAAAAAAACACCGCGAATGTGGAAGTGTGTTGAGCAGAACTTAAAAGGCAGACCAGGGGCAACAACCTCAGCAGAAGATCTTGCAATGGTGATAACAAGCAAGAAAAATAGCTGAAAAATAGCCCTAGAAATCACAGCAGAAACGAATGCTGTTCGTCGAAAACCCATGCACATCTTGGTTTTCAACGGTGCGGATCGCGTACGGAGTTTATTTTTCGTGCAATTTTTTCGCCGTGTTTTACCAGGTGCGACACTTTGAAATTATCTGCTGATGATGACAACTTGGTTGTCGAAATGCGTATACAGAATTTACAAATAGTTAATTGTGGAAAGGGGTTATATATCAACCTTATTGATCAAGTCAATCAACCACAGGCTCCATCAAATTCAACTACAAGATGACTTCCCGGTCAAAGGAGTACAACTCAAATTCAACCCATAAGTGTTTCCACAGTTAAACAGCGATTAAAAGAAGCCGGTCTTCACGGACAAATTGCAGCGTGGAACGAGCTTCTACGCAAGCAAAATAAGCAAAAACGTTTAATGTGGGCACACGGTCACCAAAATTGGACTATAGAAGACGAATAAAGTAGTGTGGACCGATGAATACAAATTCGAGATTTTCGGTTCACGAAGACGTGTTTTCGTGAAGAGGTCTGCGGGTGAGCTTACCCGGGAAGAATGATATGGGGTTGATTTTCTGGATCAAATGTGTAAAATGTGTAAAAGTCAAAAATAGAACAGTAAAAGCGCACATTAGAGGAAAATGCAATCCCCTCTGGAATTAAAATTTCACTCTTCCAAATTATGCCGGGAATATTTGCATAAATTGGAGAATGAGGAAACCATAAAAGTTATGGCGTTGCCTGCCCAGAGACCCGACTTAAATCCCATCGAGTTGCTATGGGAAGAACTTAACCGAGATGTAAGAAAATCGGCCCCCACATCTGCTGTTAATATGTGGAAGAACCTGCATGTGGCATGGGGTAAAATAAAACCTGAGACATTACGAAAATTAATCGAAAGAATGCCTCGATTGCGTGCTGCAGTGATTAAAAATAAAGGAGGGCATATAAACGAGTCTAAAATTTAAATAAATATATTATACAACAATTTATTTTAGATATAAAAATATATATTTTTCATATATGTAAATAATAAGAAGAATTTCAATTTTAATTTTTGTTACAATTTTCGGGTTAAATGCGAGTGACCAAATACTTATGAGCGATAGTGTATGTACACATATAGTATGTAAATGTGAAATTGCCATCAGAGCATTAATTTAGAAAACCGTTATTACTTTCTTTTCCTTTAGCATAGGGTTCAATTATTCTCCATTTATTTATCTATTTGTATTTGTTAACTAAAATTTCGGCAGTCTATTGCCATTTCCAGACTATGCCTAATAAGCACTGCTGCTTGTCAAATCTCGTTATTATCGTATTAATAATATTATTTATTATAAACAGATTAATGCATTTATATATTAGCCGATTTTTTCAGCATTTTTACGACACATTTTGTGTGAGGGCCGAACTCGGTTTGTGAATTTCCGAAATCTATGAAGAATTCATTGCAAGTCATACGAGGATAGTGATTATAATTAGTGAGCTTAGACAGGAAAGCAAACATTGTGGATGCGAAAATTATGTTATTTTACATGGCTCCAAAGGATCTAGGCGGCCCAGCCACAGGTTCATTACGTGAAATTAAATGTTTACCAAATTGTTCTCGCAATAAAGCCTTACTTTCAAGGGCTGTGTGGCATCGAGATCACGGGCGTAATTTTCAGACAGCAAATAGTCCGTCATCATAGCGCGATAATGGACGCCATTCACATTTACGTTGCGACTGTGTTAATTTTTGAAGAAATATAGACCGATGATTCCACTTGCCCATAAACCACATCAAATCGTGGTTTTGTCTGGATGTAATGGCAGCTCTTGAACCTCTTCGGGTTCCTCTTTATTCCAAATACGGCAATTATGTTTATTGACGTAGCAATTAAGCCAAAAGTGGGCCTCGTTGCTGAACAAAATTTTAATCGGAAACACTAGATCTTCTTCAAGCTTTTCTAAGGCCCAAAGACTGAAATGGTGACAAATCGAAAGGTCGGCAACTTTCAATTTTTGAACGCAGTGAATTTTGACTGCTTAGTCAAGGTCCTTACGTAAAATACTCCCAGCTGTGGCAAGCCAAGGCGTTGATACCTACGTTGAATCGATTCCTCACGGTTATCGCGCACACTCTCAGCTACCATCGCTATATTTTCTTCACTACGTGCTAGATTTCGTCTATTTGGTCGCATATTATCCAATAATTAAAATTGCGATACTTGTAGCGCAATTTTAATTATTGGCATAGCAAATTGTGCATTCGGTGGGCCGATTACGTATACGATAAATTGCTCTAAGCGCACGAAACACATTTCTCGTGGAACGCTGATTTTCGTAATACAGCTGAATAATTTGTCGAGGCTGTGCCGAGCTAAGTTTTCCTATAATAAAATGCCATACAATACTTAACTAAATTAACGTAAAAATTTGACATGACTCATTCTTTATCTGTCAAAAAATTGCTTTTAGAAAAAGTACATCATAATGAATCACCCATTAAATGTATCCTTTGAGCGTGCACTGCGTTGTTGACCAACTATGATGGTTCGACTGCTTTTAAACTCAGATACCCGTCGTTTTATGGTTATAGTCGATGGAAAGTGATCTTCGTCAACAGACCGCAGCCTAGTTTGAACTTCATCGTTTGTGTAGTTATTTAAAAATAGGAACTTCATCTATACTTCAAAACAAACAAAATACAGTTTCCTTGCTATACAAACAATAAATATGTTTTATTGACAAAATAATTAGATCTTTTCTCAAAACTATTCTTTTTTCATCACACTGATCGTTCCCTTCGGTTAGAAGTATTATTTGATCCTATATACTCCGTAATTCTGACTTCACTCTCATGTTTGTTCTACGGAAACAGCATTAACTGAATATGAGAATTTTATACAAGCAAGTGGTTTATTTCTTGTTATTTATTGAATATATGATTGAACGCTTCTGAGTGGCAAATTAATGAAAATTGCTAATTACAATATATGAAATTATAAGCATTAAAACCTGATTGTGCGTTAAAATAATGAACTTTGCTCTATAATATAATTTATTGAAAATTAAGAGACTTGAACCTGAACTTCTTAGCATCTAAATTAGTTAAAGCAATCGTCTAGGAAACGATAGATATAGGTTCGAGTCCCATTTCAATGCAAAATATTTTAATTAATTTTTTAAACTTAGTAATAGCGATGGAATAACAAGTTGTTAATTTGTATTACTGCATTTCAAGTTTTAAAATTTCCGTAGTGTTAACCCTATTTCTTAAATTATTTATATTATTTGTTAAATTATTTACATATATGTTCAAACGAAAGTTCTCGGGATTATAAGTATGAGTAATATTAAATTCTCGGGATGTTCTCGACAGAATCGCGGAGTGCCCGAGAATCTAATGTTACTCATATAACATATATCTGCTATGAAGTAGTAATTTTCTTTCTGCGTTATAGAAATCGTCACGTCCGAAAATACAATAAATCTAATTATATTTATATATTTTTAACCCTCTTTCTTAAAAAATTATGTAGGCGGACGTCTTAGTTTATAAATGGATTTATATTTTCTTACAAATCCATTAAATATACAAATTTAAAATATTACAGATAAAAAATGTGTGTACACTGAATATATGTCTATCTAATATTATCTTTCAAAGAAAACACACACAATAGTTTTAATAATACACTTCTATAGAATTCCTCGATTAAGTTATTTTAAATAAATTCGATTTTTTTTTTATTTTTCACTTACATTTCATAGATTACTAGGAATCCAGTGTGCATTTTTAATTTTACACTTTTTCTTTTTTAGATTGGGCATGGGAAGACGAAAGAAATTGTGTGAGCATATATGACTGCAAGATTATATATGATTATATTGAGCAAAATAACAAGTTCAATGATCAAGTTCAAGAAGCTATTCTAAAATATTCCTGCGGAACGAATGCCAATGGAGACCCTAAGATAACCTGTCCAGATAAGCTTCCAGCAGAATTTTATCCAGGTGATGACACACAACATCCAAATTATAACCTTTTGCCCAAAAAATGTGGAGTGCCGTTTTCAACCGAAAAGATTATTTTTGGTGATAAGACTAACTTGTATGAATTTCCATGGGCAGCAGCTTTAAAATATGATATAAGTAAGTTTAGTTTCTTAATATTTCTTGAAATAAATTAATAAAATCGCAACGAATGGCAGAAATATAGTGCACCGCTGAATAACCATTATATCCCGAGACATTTTAACTTCGAAAACATCACAAAGATTTTCAACTTTTGATAGAATACATTCAGAATTAAATCAAGTCTATTTTGTTAATTTTCTTTCTTGATATTACACTCTTTGCCTGTTAGATTTAATATTTGAAGTGCGATCAAAATTCACAAAATCGTTGGTACATCTGGAAAAGTGAAGTATTTACGATAAACAAGATTGGCAAACTGAAATATTGAAATTATTATTAATAACTATAAATTGTGTTGTATCACTTTCTTTTCTTAAAATTTTCAATTCCAATTTTCAATCGATGTTCTCGATTTCATTCTGAATTTCTGCCTGTCTGTATTTCTTCAATATTACGAAGTCTATCCAGAATCCGAATAAATAGAAATCCAAAGCAATTAGACCATTTGGTCTAGAGATCCAACTTCAACTCATAAATAACCTTTGAAGAAAGAAGTTTTCTAAATATTACAATGTACCATCAGCTGTATGGGCAGAATCTCAATTTTCCTGAAAGTAATCGACAATTCATCCTTATTTAATTCATTTAAAAAGAAATTTCTTCTCTGTACTTCAGAGCAATAAGTGTTTCATTAAAAAGATAGAACCAATAAGTCATCTTCGAGACATTATCACCCATGCGCCTATCTTAATAAGAAGTAAACTAGTTTCAGTGAAAGTATGTCGATCTTCTCTCGATCGCTTTCGATAATTTCATGAGTTCATATAGCCAGATAAGTAAAATCAAGCTTCAACAGAGAAGAAGGTCTTGCGTCATTGTTAATGGTATTTAAAAACTATTGACAATATTCATGTTGCTGAACCACAGTCATTTTATATGGGCGAAAATTAAATTATTTCCATAATGCTGTATGAAAACTTCCATATGATAAACCTTTATAGATACATGTAATGCTACTCGAAGAATAAAGTAACTTGCGTCTGTTTACGAAAGGAGTCTAAACTCACTGGCCCGAGTACTAAGCAGTACTAAATAATAATACGAAATTAAGAAACAAAAATAACAACACGAATGGTGTTACGTCAAACATAGAATGATGAAAAATGTTGACAATACAATTAACTTTGGTTTCGAAACACCAACTCAATCAATTAATTTGGATTTCACTGTGTATCTGAAAATTTGTTTTCAGACTATAACATTTCATAGAAAATTAGACTAGTCATTTTCAAGACTAAGTATATGTTGACGCAATTATTACT
>JAVIWB010004096.1:0-53068 GCA_031893035.1 Dermolepida albohirtum | reverse complement strand
AATATAAATTAATGTATGTAAAATAGTAAGCAAATTAATTTTTGATTTGAAAATAAATTAATATGTAGTGTACTATAGTTGTAAGGGATAACATAGATGGCGCTGGTTATCATTTCAATAACTTGTTCATTACACCAGGCCATGATGGCGCTGTAATCAGAGTTGAAACATACTGAAAGAGTTGCCCATCTATAGTTATTTCTTATCTATGCATTATGTCCACTCGTCTCATGGTAAGAAAGCATATGATATAGAAATTACACCGAGAAACAAAAATTTACATTACTAGAAATTTTGCAAGATTATCTGCACATTATAGAAAACAAAAAACTAACAATAGATATTAAAAAAGATAATTTTTCATTAGAATATGTTTCAAATGGATCATTTTTCTCTCGAAATGGTCTTGCAACAAATATTCCTCTGACGATTCAGAAAGCGTTTCTTAAGATACGAAACGAATAATACACTAATAAATAAAACTAATATTAACAAATTAAACATTAGTCTACTACACACACTAAACACAACCCCAAAATTAAATAGAATATGTTTACATTAATTGTAGATACAAACGTTAACATTTATTTAATAGCAGAATAAAATTTAATCCCATGATTTTCTAGACAATTATCAGGAAAATTTATATCATTAGCATATTTATTCAAGGTTTATAATATCCAAATCTATGGAATAAATTAAATTACTTGTTTAGTAAATAGAATTTGTAGATTTTTTATTATGAAAATTTCTATATTATGTTTGTTTTTAGTCAATAAGAGTAGACAAAAGCTTTCTATGAATAAACATGAGCAGATTTTTATAAGTTGGATAAAATGCATCACTCTAGATTACTCAATTAATAATAAGCAATAATGATAATATATAGATTTTTTTAAAATGAGACTGTATATATAAATTCGTAATATGTCATTTAAGTAGTAAAACTAGATGATTTCTATTAATTTATTACCGTAGCCAATTACAGAAATAATATAGTGTACAGTGTATAAATATTTCATCATATCATAATTCAATTATAAACTATGTACTTTGTAATAAAATATTCAGTAAATATTGAGCAGATGGTTTCTCAGCTGTTCCAAATACAGTTAAACCACAATTTAATATTGCATTTTCAGTAGTGGGTCCAATTGCAATTATCTAAAATATTTTTTAAAAAAATGGTTTGCTTCAATGAAGGTGAATAAAATACTACATAATTCTGACAATACCAAATGAAGTTCATTTAGTTACTTTCTTAATCAAATATAAACAAGTTCTTAATGGTATATTTTTGGATAATTTAAAACAATGCTCTCAAGATAGGTACTGAAGTGTTTTTCAATATTAGCTTACTATTATCTCATGAGACATTTCTCAGTTTATTAATATATTCCAGCTCTGTGTTTTCAGATAAATTATACAAATACAAGTTTTGCAATACAATGTAACTGGTTGTTGTACGTTGTGAAAAGTTCAATGTAGATTGAGCCTACAATACAGTTGGCGGCTTGATCTCATTCTGTTGCTCTCTTGTGTTTGAAGGAAATCGTTCTTGTGCTTGAAGATAATTGTTCGCACCGTACAGCCTCCTTGAGGCGGTACAAGAAGTTTCAGAACGGAAATTTTAGCTTGGGAGATGCTTGATGCTCATGGATCAACAATTCATACCATTTTGCACAAACATTTTTGAATGAGGAAGGTTTGCTCCCTTTGAATACTCCATGTCTAAAAAACACACAGATGTATGATATGTTTCACAAGCGAGCTAGTCAAGGAGTTAAAAAATAGAATATTTCGGTATGTTAACAGTATCTTGATAGGTGATGAAACAAAACTTCACTACTGTGGCAGATTTCAGTGTATTAAGGAGTGCCTATTTAGAATTAGTGAAGTCTGAAAAACATTCATCCTCGATTATACCAGACGTTCATATGGTTTTTTCACCATCACAACACCCTGACTTATAACTCCAATATCTGTAATAAGAATTTAGCAAGAACTGCACTGTAAGGGCTGGAACATTCACCTTATGGAACAGCTTTCACAAGAAATGTGGAACAATTGATCTAACAACTAGCTTTGAAGAATGTACATAGGATGTGGTGAAAATAATTTATTTAAAAAATTGTGAAAATTAAAACTATTGCAAAACTGCAGTTTCCTTTGTTTGTTCTGGGTTCAAACATACAAAATGATAACAAATCATAACATTTAACTTTTCATTTGTCATTTTATTGAGATGCAGATACACAAATATTAACTATCTTTTCTGAAGAAATAGAGAAAACATCAATATTCTTTTTAAGGAAGCTGATACATTTCTTAAGCATTTCTCTAATTTTCCTTATAGCTATTATAATTTATGTAATCACTATATAATTAAATAATTTGGCGCTAAAAGTAATTTCCTTTAGTTCATAAATTTGAATGTAATTTTTAAGGTCTTGCAAACATTAATTATCTAAATTGTCTTCAAATGCACTATCACTAGATAGATTCCACAGTAAGAAGGCAAAATATTACATCTTTGCAGTAGGTGTTGCAGGTGGCTGGAGTGAACACAAATCTCAAAAGACTATGTAATTTTATTTTTATGCTTCGACAGCGTTATATGCATTGGTAAGGAATTTTTCATGTAGATTCATATCTGATTTGAAAATGAAGGTTATGATAATAAAAAAAAATAAATGCTATAAGAAAAACAGGTACTTAATTATTGATAAGAGTTTTCCATGTGCTTTTCACAGTATGTCCACATATTGTGACAGACGAAGAGTACATAAATTATCAATAAACTATCAAATTAAGATTTTCGTTTTTTTCCAATCACTTAAATAAGTTTCCATGTGTATATTGTACATAATGAAGACAATGCTCTTGAGTAATATTTTCTGATGACACATGAGTAGTCACTTATGTATCACTATCCATCTTCAGTTGATTCTGCTGTTTTTATCCAATTCTTCCTTAATCAGATTTGCTCTTGGCATTCCAATGAAAAGGTATGTTACCTATTATTATGTGTGCTCCTTAGATATTATCATTAGGAATAGATGTAATAAACTTACTGACACAAGGGCAGCAATCCAGTAACTTCAGTGCCTGATTTAAACTTTGCTTGAAATTCATTGATAGTCTGATTATTAGTCAGTTTGGAAATCTGTATATCAGGCCATGCTTCAAGACACCTGATCCTTACGACACAAATAGTTTTGTTACAATCAGCATACAATCCTTTTCCTTCCATTTTTCGGTTAAAACTTGATTTGCAATAGTCTTTAGATCTTTTTACTAGATCTCTGAATTTCTTATATGTTGCATATATTTTGTTTATGTTAAGGAGAGTACCGAGTTGTTGTTCAACTCACACAATAGACAAACCAGAATTCATCAGTCTTATTATAAAAACATGCATTTTTTTTACTTATTTTACTATTCTTTCATTTTCATGTTGATGAAGCATTATCACTTGTTCTTTTGCATCAAAGTAGTAAATTATAAATAGTGAAAATGAAAAATCATTTAAAATAAGCTAAAAAAAAACATCTAATAAATGCTAAAAAACAAAGGAAAAACCCAGTAAAATAATATTGAGTTTAAGAAAGAGATGAACATAATTTGGTATGCTCGAGATTTTTAAAAAATTATAATTTTTCTATATTCTACATGTAGTTGTAGTTAGCATAAAAATATGCAGAATAGATTGATATACCTTAATAGAATTCAGTGGCAAAATTTTAAATATGTCTTCCATTGCTTTAACTCCAGATGGACTAAAGAAAACAATATACTCTGGTAAGTTTTTGAAATTGTCAGTAGCAATTTCAAATTCTGTCATAATATTTTTATTAGTTACAGTTTCATAAACCAAAACTTCGTCTAAATTTATGTTTGTACCTTCAAAGGCATTTTTAAGAATATCCATTTTTAAGTTTCCATGTGGGTAAAGAAAAGATTTATTATACCTTTCTTTCTCTATAACAAAAATATAGATATTTACAATCTCAATTTTGTTGCACAAGTAAACCTTTTTGTATTTCCTGTGATAAAATATTTGCATTCCCTGTATCCTTTCCTAAACAATTCAAGCCTAATTCTTGTAATGCTATTTTATATGTTGCTTCACCAACTACATAATTATCTTTCGATTTCCAATCCTGACAAAGAGATTGACCATTATCCAAAGCTAATTTAACTGCATTTACACATCTTGGACTAGAAAATATAATGCCACTATAATTACTAGACTTAAATAGTTTTTCTTTTAAATTCTTTAAATTTAAGTAGTTAAAATCCAATGTTTTTACTTGATTTACCATGTACCCATTACTCTTTAATATAACCTCATATTCGTCATGCACCTCGTCGGATTTTTGTGCTTTCAATAAGAAAACACTTTGTTTGGTCACTGACATAACATATGTTCTTTTTATGTATAAAATTCAATAATATAATTACAACTTTTACACATATTTGTGTCAAGAAGGTAATATATCTTCTTTAAAAAATTATGCATTGCAATTATGTAAAGTTGGTTGCAGAAATTTTATGTTTAGAACAGTGTTGCCAACTGTGTTGGATGCTGTTATAATATGAACGCCAAATTAAAATACAATTTTTTTTGTATGGAAAACGAAAATAAATATATAATAAGAGTTGACCCAAGTTATCGATAAAACATAACGTCTAATTATTGTGCAATGGTATCAGTCGAAATTAAATTCAAGCTCATATCCAAGTGATTCTGGCGAGGTTTCTTGAGAGTCCCTGTTATTTGTAATATGGAAAATAATTCAAACTTTCTTAAAAAGACCACCAAAAATAATAAGTTACTATAAATAGAAATCGCAGCTTTAAATCAAGATTTTGGAGCCATCGAACGGTTTCAAGTGTCGCTTTTAGGAAGTCTTCTATCATGAACCAGCGGCCAAAAAACGGTTTAAATTGTTTGTATCGCAAAATGATTCTCGATATGTTAAAATAGCATATGAATTGTCAATTATTGCTGTCACATTGATAGAAAGCCATTAATGCTATATTTCAAGTATTTTATTAGTTTCATAATAATTTATTTACAGTTTATTATAAATTATAAATAAAGTATTATACTATATATTTAAATTTAACTTGTTTCATTGCTAAATACCTATATCACATTAACCTCTAAAATTTAAAGTTACACGGTGTGTAAATTTTGATAGTTTCTTAAATGTCAAGATGATACAATTTTTTGGAGCCGCAATTTTACAAATATTAGAATTATAGTACGATTGACAACGTCGGTTTAGAATATTATTTTTCATGTGCTTATCTTGGCTACAAATACTGTTTTTTCGATAAACATAGTTCTTATATCGAAATTATATTTAAATATCAATGAAAAGATGAATGCTGAATATATATTTTCGGCAATATTATACATAATATAGACCATTAATAGCTTTAATTATTGCGTAATTTACTAATTTTTTAAAATAGTCCAAAGAATTTTCTAATTTCGTTTGCTGTGTAGCATGCTATGCTATGCACGGTACGCAACAAATATATGTATGACAATGACATATGTACAATGTAACTGTCAAGTAATTAGGAGATGTTTTTGTAAAAAAGCCGAAGTAGCCAAAGTTAGGATTAAAAGATCATTTTGCGATGAAAGTTCTCTTTTCACTTTATGAATGGAGTGTTATCCATTTCAGAACACCGACAAGAATTAACATAAAATCTACTGGGCCGTTGTTAAGAGTTTATAAACCTATTCGTTATTATAGACGCGATCGAGATGATATTTGTGCAGATTATGAAGAACCTCCATCAAAAAGAAGGGGTAGAGGAATTTTATTCACTGTCGGCACATTGGTTTTGGTTAGTGGTGTTGTAATTGGTTATGCAAAATATGATTCGGATTTTCGAAGTAAGCTTACCAAGAACTTGCCTTTTACAGATGACGTTATAAAAATTGTGTTTCAAGAACAAAAATCTTACTATGAACAACTCACTACTATGTATGAGAAATTAAAAGATTTGATAGTTCCTCCAAAGAAGTAAATATATTGCATTTAAAGGAAACTTTTCACTTTATTTATACTAAATTTATGATAGACTAAATTGTTCCTATATAGAATAAAATAGTACCTGCAGTAGTGCACAGAGTTAAATAAGTATAAATTTTCGTAATACAACTGTTTCGACCAAGTGTAAAATCGCGTCTCGATACTACTTATCTGTTTGTTAAATATGCTGAATCTACAGGAATATATATTAATAATAGTTGAATAAATTGAAGTATAATATTTATACAACGACAGTACTAAAATTATACTATTTAAATATTCTCTACAATATCAAATTATGTTGCCTCAAACAGTTAGGGAGTAGATTACGAAAATAATATTTATTCAAATTCAAATAAACTCCAAAAATTAAAAATTTAGTCTAAATTATTTCATAAATTTCAACATATTTCAATGCCATATTGCAATTAAATAAAATTTGTGGGCTTATCAATACGGAACCCCCTACAATAGTTTTTGAGGAATTCTTACTCAGTTTTATATTGACAAATTATCAAATTATCAAATTATCAGGTTGATGCATATTGTTACGCTCCGCATACAAGTAATAATTCTTTATATCATGTTTTTTAAATTTAAAAATAGTTCGATTTTCAAGTCATAAATTATTATTTATCTTGTCCTTTTTGTGATATATACAAATGCAGGAATCTTTTGTGTTCATCACGTACAGACGGTCAATCTGTAATAAAATAAACCGTCGTTGTTTTCTAGGAACAACTCTTCGAACCTTTTCTTGGAAGCCGAATATTTGTGTTTTTCCATTGACTAACACATTTAATTTTAATTCCGCATATTGATTTCTAAATGCAATTCGCGATTCAAATACCAATCCCGATTTTCTTTCTTTTACATTGAATACACGTCTACTCTTCTGTGTAGATAATTTGCTTAATACTTATATTGAAATTAAGATCACAATTTTAATGTATGACAATATTTTTTAGCGCGCTACTTTCCAGCGTGCCTATTTTCTCGTGTCATTGGTTGATTCAAACATGACCAGTACACCTAACCCCTCAGCCTAGGGGTTCTTTTAAAAGCACCGGCGTGTAAGACACAGATACTTCTTCTCAGACCATGACAAAGTACACACGTATACCTTTAACGTGATCGTGAAGTTGTTTTCCCGCGCCTGTTGTGTCCAGGTGGTTATTCTGCGACCGCAAAATATACCTAACATCCTGGCCCAGGATATACACAAACAAACCGCAAGTATTTTACGTATCGTCCGATACATACTTTAATCTAATCCTTTCTATATTTTCTTAAACAGCTTAATATCTTCAGATTTACTTTTATTACAGCTTTGCCATTACGCTTATCTTATTTTATTTGTTGCTCTCGATCTTATTAATTATCTTTATTTAATATACTCAAGCTTTAAGAATTAATTTAACTTAGTGAATAAAATTTTAAGGGCAATGCTGTTGTTTTATTTTCACTAATAATCTTTCTTTCAGCTTAGCACACGTCCTGGACTTTTGATGCTCATTGTACACAACTACTAATTATTAACTCCTTACATTACATTCAATTACATTACTTTCTTTTTCTTTTTATTTGCATTTACTACAGCACTCAGCTAGCCGAAGACGCGCTCGTAATAAATTTACTAACCATCACGTGCAAATAAATATTCTCTATTAAATAATATCTCTATTATTATTTATTAAAATAAAGGAAGTAATAAATCACCTACACTCACATAACTAACATCACCCACATTCTACAATAAAAAGGAGGAGGTAATAATTCGTATGTTACGTTTTTATTGAACTCACATCTATTAATTTTTTTATTCAAACAAAATTCAAGAATTAGTCAAGAATATATTCTGCTTCATTATTTACGAATGCCTCCCAACCATCTGGCAATTTTTTGATAAAAACGAGCATTTCCGACATACCTTTTTGTTCGAATTCAACAGAGGAGATAATGCATCGAAAGCCACTAGAATTGTTTACGGAAAAATCGTGACTGAGGGGAGTACAGTATGTAAATGGTTTTCTCGATTTTTTGGTTCTTCAAAATTAGTTTGACGACTTGTTCCCTTCCAAACTAATGGGCTTTTCAGGTATGGTATCAAAAAATTGTCAGATGGTTAGGATGGACTTTAGTTAATAAAATCCGTAACAAACTTAAATACAAAAACTTAGTTGTGTTACTCTTAAAATATCTTCATTAATAATGAATATTTTGTAAAAATAACACAACTGAGTTTTTGTGTTGAAGTTTGTTATGGATTTTATTAACTAAAGTCCACATCAGTTAATTAATTCAAAAACTATTCAAGTAAAAAATAATATGACGTTAAAATAACTTTGACATATTAATGCCTAACAATTTTTTTTATTATAGAAACAAAAATGGCTACGAACTTATGTATCAACCTGTTATTTCATCTTCGGGGATTCCTGTGTTTTTATCGCATTCCCATAAATCTTTGCAACACACCCAAATAATTAGATCGTTAATTATATTAGCTATATAAAGTCGCAGAATATCGTCTGCAAGTACGAAATATAATTTTGCTACTTTCGCGAAAAAAAGTACCATTGACTTCATAATTTCATTTAATGACTGAAGCTGCGTCATGTAGAATTAATTTAAAATACAGTATATTTTCCCTTAACGGACATCTCCCGACAATGGATGTCTCTAATCAATGGACAGTTTCTGATGTACCAACCGTCAGTTTACTATTTGCTATATAACAATATCTCTCACCAAAGGACATTCTTAACAATGGACACGGACAGTAATATACATCTACTACAGTAAATTTAAATGAAAATTTATATGTTTACAATGGACATTAGGACTTCTTAAAGTTCATATTTTGGAATAAGTTTAATTTTATTGCCTATAAAGGGATTAAGCTAGGTAATAAATTTGTTGTAATTCCTATAATTTTAAATATAATTATTTTAATATATATCTGTAATTTTCACTGGAAAAAAACGTAACAAGGCGCATCACTGTGTTGTGAGTTGCAGAAGCCCGCTACCGAGCGATACGAAGATGAGAATATACACAATTTTAAATTCATTCATCATTTTATTGGGGTTTGAATTCGATTCTTTGGCCTCAGGTAAAACTACAGTCAATGTTTGTTGGTTCGATACATGAGAAACAATTCTCGATAGAAATTTTAGTTATCTAAATTATTTATTTGTTATTCGAGAAACTTCAAATGATTTTATAACAGTAGTATACATATGTAAGAATAATGGTGTTACTTTGATTGATCATAGAAGTAAATTAAAATACGCTCTTTTGTTTGTTTTTTTTTCGCATAAATATTTGCTATTTATTATGATCACATTATTACTTTACCAAAAAAAGAGTGAAATAGAAAAAGTAATAATGTAACTGGGTATTTCAAATATATTAAAAAATAGATGTAAATTTCAGATATTTTTTTTACAGTTTCATGTAAAATATAAATATAATTTATATACAGTTTTGTGTAAGAAAGGAACAGTTTTTGAAAATTTCGCTTCCATTAGAATATTTTATTGCATAATCATAATAGAGAAAAAGAAATGAAAAACAAGAACTTAAAACAAGAAATAAGTAATTGTAAATAAGAATTTATATCACATTTGGTTTGTAAGATGTAACACAAACCTATGATCTTTTAAAAATTAACTATAGTTGAAAAACTGATGGGCAAATAAACTTTGAAAAATTAGTTTAATGCTGTAAAAAAAAAAGAAAAAAAGAAGATGAATGACTACAAATAGTATTAAACAAATGACATTGTTACACTCGCACTATATAATAATTTTTTTGATCAGGTTTTTCAATTAATCATGTAATTTGAATGCCATTCGATTTTTAATATCAAAAATTATTACTAAGACATCGTTTGCGCGTGAATACTTCGAGGATAAATCTGTTTGTTAGTATCGGTATCATAAACCAACGGTCGTTATTTTCCAAGAACGAACGTGCTCGCCACATGGGTCTTTTTCTTAGAATAATATTTTAATATTTCATTCAATATCATTTCTATTTTATCTAAGTGCTAAGTGCAATTAGAAATTCTAACATTAATTCTTTTATTATTCACCTTTTTTGTTATGCATAAATATCTATCTGCCTGGTAATTATATTAAATATATCGCTCCCTACAATTCATTTTAATTTTTGGCACGCTTATTCTCTTTTCTCATTAATTCATTTCAAATATGATCAGTGCAATTTCCCTTGCTCTACCGAGTCTTAAAAAGGTCCAACATTTAAATAAAAGCTTTTTTGTTTTTCGAGCAATGATCGAGATAGTACATACATCCTTCAGCGGAAAAACACGTGCTTGTTTTGTGAGTGATGCTTTTACCGTATCTCGTAAATGTAGTGTCCAAGGTATTTATTTTGCGATCGCGATATAACAAAGGGTACCAGGAAAGTTTTGCAATACAGCTTTGTTTATTGAACAACAAGCAGCTTCCTACGATTCATTGTTGTGTCATATTGCAAAATTTACCTAGTACCCTTTGTATATTCTGATCAAGGATACACACACACACATATCGTTCGATATCTTCTTTTATTTTAATCCTCGTATATTTTATTATACAGCTTTATTATTCTACTTTATTACAGCATTAATGATTACTTACATATATTATATTGTATTTTCCTTTTATCTATTGCTCTCGCTGATTAATTATTTTATTTAATATATTCAAGCTTTAAGAACTCGTTTAATTTTAATTATAAAATAGAATTTTAAGGGCAATCCTGTTTTTCTATTTCCACTAATAATCTTTCTTTCACATGTCTTTGACTTTTAATGCTCATCACCAACTATTATTGATTATTAATTCCTTTAACTTATTTTCTTATTGGCATTTATTGTGCCGTTCGAGCTAGTTACAAATTCGTTTAATACGATAGCGCTCGTAATAAATTTACTGATCACATCGTGGAAAATTATAATTATCATTCAATAGTCAATAAATTAAAGAAGTGGAAAATATGCAGTTCTTAGCACAAGAAGGAAAATGTAATAACATATTTATTAAGGATACTACAAACAGTAACAAAACAGTAAAATTGAATAAAATGTATTTTATAAAAGCAATAAACAAACGAATGAACAGAGGGTAGCTAAAGTTATTTCAGTAAATAACCACCGTTATTCCATATTCACATTTCACACCTTCCCACTGTCGTTACTAATTTTCGGCTTTTTAATATTGTTAGGTTTATTTTTATATACTTTATTCTTTACCGCATCTAAAATCTTTTTTTATTAAGGCCATTAGGTACATTATTAACCTGTGTGAATTCAAATAGAGGTGCTCTAAGATCTCTAAGTGCGACATCGTAGAAGTGGCAGTGTATATCCTTAGCATAAGTTGCTAAATTAATTTCTATGTTTGGAAAAAAAACTGCTATTAAGTCGATATAGAGATAACGGTGTGGTATCAGCGTTGAGTTTCTTACGGAGAGTTGCTTCTGGTATACCTAGTTCTTTGGCTAAATTTCTTTTGCTGTGTAGCAATTTTTTCACGTACTTCGAAGGGAAATTTCTCTGTGAAAAGTAGTTTTTCTTTTATAGTACATCATTGTGCCATCTACAAAAAAGATATATAAAATATAAAATACTATAAAGTTAAATTGGAATAGTCATTGGTTTCGTTTATTGTATCTAAATGTTAGGCTATACGATTATAATAAATTCAAGCTTGTGTAATAAAAAACGTAAACGACTACATTTTCCAGTTATTTAAAATTCGAACATGTAAAATTAATAAAAATACTTGCTTAAATTATTTGCCTAATGGTTAGAGAAACTTTTCATATCACTACGCATTTAAATGCTATAGAAAACCTGCAGTTAATGCTTATTTATTGAGTTCAAAATGTTAGTGAATGGTAACAGATTTTTAACAATGTTTATACATAATACACAGACGATTACTGAAACCTATACGAGGGTAGCCGTTTATATTTCGGGAATAGCAAACAAAAAAAAACTTTTTATTATCGAAAATAGTTTTATTGCTTTTCAAAATATTCTCCTTGAAAATCAATGCACTTTTGCATTCGTTTAAACCAATACAAATTCCCAAAATATGGGTTTTGAGTGTCTCAACTGCCTCTTCCGGTGTAATAAACCGTTGACTACAAAGTTTATTCTTCACGTGTGGGAAGAAAAAGAAATCACAGGGTGCTATATCAGGGCTGTACGGAGGATGGCTCATCAATTCAATGTTTTGCCCGGTCAAATATTCAATTGTTTGAACCGACCTGTGAGAGCTCGCATTGTCATGGTGGAGAATGATCTGCCGTTTTTAAACAAATAGTTGTGTACCATTCGGAATTGACCGTTCTACAACTCTCTAAAGACACGGTTGCAACGTGACCGGTTTTCCGAAAAAACAGGCGACCATTTGTTTTGATGTGCTTCGAGCGCGAACAAATTTTGTTGGTTTTGGCTCATCTTGGAATATCCACACAGTCGACTGCTGTTTACTAACGGGCTCATATGTATAGATCCAAGATTCATCACATGTGATGACTTTATAAATGTTCTTTGAAGCACCGCCATTGTATTTTTTGTACATTTCTTGGCATCAATTAACGCGAGTCCTTTTGTGAGCGGGTGTCAAATTATGTGGTATCCAACGGGAACATAGCTTCTCAACGGCTAAATGTTCATGTAGGACCTTATACACGCTGGTGTTACTAATACCTAGAGATGCCTCGATCTCACGGTATGTTACATGATGGTCTTGCATTATCAATTCAGACATGCATTAATATTTTCCGACACAACAACATTTGTGCCACGACCTTCACGAAATTCATCGTCCAGAGAATGCCGTCCAAGTTTGAATTCACTATACCAACGAATACTGTAGTTTTCGATGGTGCTTCATCGCCATATAAAGAATTCAGCTCGTCGATGCATTCTTGTTAAGATAATCCACACCGAAAATTATGAAAAATAATTGCACGAAAATGTTCGCGAGTTAAATCCATTTTTTCGCCGACATAAAATTTTCAAGTTACTGGCAACAATAGAAATAGCGACTGGAAAATAAAACTGTCAAGGTAAATATATTATCAAAAATGACAAACTTCACGATGCTATCATCAGATCGGAGGCAGTTCCCGAAATATAAACGGCTACCCTCGTATTATGATTATGCGTGGCATTCATTGGACTAATTGAAATGTGTCAGTAAGTTGTAAATAGCGAAAAGAGGACGTTGCATACTCTTAGAAAGCGCGAACTTTTTCCTGCCCTTACCCTGCTTAAGTAGAATTGATTCATGTAAGGTATTGGCGCTGAGCTTTTGTTTATATATCGCAAAAATACTTTATAATTTATTATAAACCTTCAATTCAATTAAACTATGTTTATAGGGCAATTAACAACTCTTTTGCTAACTACCATCACTTATAATTCAATTTAAAAATAAATCATATAACCGTAAAAATGGAAGTGACACCAACTCAAAGGCTCCCCCAAAATATTCTGCAAAATCACTATTTGTCGTCGCCGTAAACTTTCTTTGGACGAGTACTAACTTCGTTTCAGAGCAGACATATTCATATCGAGATTACTTCGTGATTAGTTCCCAACATTTCCCCGGCGATATTCGATTCGATACCGTTCGTCGTGGTAATACAAGAAGTGTGGGTTGTCACATTGAACGGGCAGACCGAATTCGGAACTAACTCACTCACTTCACGGAGGAGAAAACGAGAAAAGAAAAAGAAACGATGTCGTCCTCTGGTTGCTCTCCGAATGCTATCGCTGGCACTGACTGTGTCTAAAACCGGGAACGATTCAATTTGCCGGTCCCTTGGCCACCGTCGGCGGCGAGCTTCTCATTAAACGCTCCATTACGCCGCAAGAAACAAATTACTCTAAATGCCTCGGCTTGAAAAATAGCTTTATGATAATATCGCCTGAATGTTGCTCTATCTATCTGATTTCGAAGTCGATAGGACTACTATTATTCTTAGATCTTCGTAGCGAGTGTATATGTACAATACGATAACGGTCAATCGGTCATAGAGTAAATTTAAGTAATTTTATTTGGTTATAAAATCGGAAATAGTATTTATTATAAGAAGTTATGTTTATATTTGAATAGCTATGATAAACTAAATATATCGGTATCTCAAGAACAGTACTATGCTTCGAACGATTGTAATTTTAGAGTTGTAAGTAAAATGTCATACCAGAAGACTAATGGTAAGTTTGATGGAGCTTGTGGTTGATTCACTTAATCACTGAAGGTTGATATATAACCCCTTGTCACATTAATTTTCGTATTCTGTATACATTTCGACAACTAAGTTGTCATCATCAGCAGATAATTAAAAAGTGTCGCACTTGGTAAACTACGGCGAAAATTACCCGTACGAAAACGAAGTCCGTACGCGATCCGTACCGTTCAGAACCAAAATGTGCACACACAGTGTACATTTTGTGTGTACATTTTGGTTTACCAGGTGCGACACTTCTTAATTATCTGCTGATGATGACAACTTAGTTGTCGAAATACCTATACAGAATACGAAAATTAATGTGGCAAGGAGTTATATATCGACCTTTAGTGATTAACAGAAGACTAATAATTACATATGTGTACATGACAGAGCCAGCGATTTCAATTTTAATAATTAAAAGACAAACTTTCAAATAGCGATACATTTAAATTGGTTTTACTTATTCACTTACTTATTATGGAGTATAAAGTTTAGCTTATGCTCAGTGAATTGGATTGTTTTGGTTAGACAAATCAAGATCGTGTGTCGAAAAGAAGTCCTAATCCTTTTGACACATGCCTGATCTTTCCTAATCACATTCAGTCTATACGCAATTTTTCCATGTATTCTTTATTTTTCGATTCTTTCTTTAGAGCATGAACATTATTTGCAAATATTTATTACTGAATTACAGTTATTATTAAATAATATGAATTAATCTAGCTCGCAGACTTCCGTGGTCGTTGTCTATACTTTCTTCATGTTCGGCTCCCAGGCTGGAACCGCGTCGTCGATAATTCTCCTACTGAAGTTTCGGCAGCACTTGTATGATCTTCAGGGCTTAATTGCTTTTACTGCTTTCGTTGTTGCACTGAGATTGGTATAAGTCTGTGATAGATGGGTTTATATAGGGATATTGGTCACGGGTCGATGGAGCGGTAGGTTACCGTTAAGATGTTTGGAGATATAAGATTGCCAAGTATTGTGCAGGGGGTAACCATCATCATGGTTTAGGTTATTAAGATGTTTATAAATCTCTATAGATTCATGGATTTTTCGGCCATACGATAGTAATGACTACTCCCAAATTCATCCATACAGCAGATATCATTACTGGCATAGAGTTCGCACTTGTTAGAATCTCTCCAGCTATCACCGATCCCAGCCGTTTTGAAACTTAAAAAATTCTCGCACAGGCTAAACCACCGAAATATAATCTTTAAAGATTCGAGATTCTAGCCTATAAAGCTCTGAAATCCGACTCTACCATCCTTGTATTCAATGATGATAAAAGCAACGCCACTATTGTTCCTGGATAGTGATGTTAAAAGTCCAAAATATCCTTTGTCCAGGAGCTGTATTTTATGTCTAGAATGAGATGGAATGTTTAAGAGATAAATATGAATTTTTTTCTGAAGAAGTTTGTGGTACTAAAAGTTCTATGAGAAACTTGATTGCCACAAATTAGCAACACTGAGTTCTTTTCTGATGGATTAGTCTGTTTCTTGAAATATGTATTTAAGTTTAGTAGCAGGATTCCAAAAGATGTATCTTTAAATAAATCGGTATTCATTCGTTTTCTCTTGAAAATAATAGTTGGAGACACATAGACTCCAGTTCTATCCAAACAGCATACAGCTGAAAATAGTTCTCTCCTTTCACCATCTGACTATCTAGATTAATAATTGCATGTGTACATGACAGCTATCAATTTCAATTTTAAGAATTAAAAGATAAACTTTTAAACAGCGATGCATTTAAATTGATTTTGCTTACTCACTTCCTTACCATTGACTATAAAGTTTAGCTAATGCTGATGATCTGAAAATATTTGCTTCAATTTTGTCTACTTCTGACTGCTAAAATTCGCAGCATAATCTAAAAAATCTCGTTGTCGTAAAATTGGCTAACGGTTTGTCCAAATGGGTCTTAAACAACACGAATAATGTTTTTGATGTCAAACAAAAATAATTATCAGTGTCTTGAATTCGAATTTGCTCTGTCGTGTCTTTTTATGTCTTGGCGAATTGAAGCTTTTCCAATGCATCGACTGTCGTTTTGTTTCGGAGTTGTATTGGAAAAACCACGACTGATTACGTTCTCCAAAAAACTTGAGTCGTTTTCGATTTTCATCTGATTCTCCTTCTGAAATTAGCAGCATCGGCACCATTTTTGCACACACTTTACTCAGACTGAATTTTACATAAAGAATTTGACAGGCAGTCTCTTTCTCAATGTTGATCAACTCAGCAACTACTCGAATGCTCAGACGGCGAACTTTTCGAATGATTTCAACGATTTCCATAACGTTTGCGCTTCTGGTCGACTGTGACGCTTGTTGCCATCAACTTCCTCCCTTTCTTTTTTAAACTTTCTAAAACACTGAAACACTTGAGTGGGATAACAAGTATTCTTCACCATAAGCCTCCTATAATTCGGTTATTTCCTAACCACACCTCGTATATGTAAGAATAGACAACAATTAAATTTTTTTAGTTGATATTCGCAAAGTATACATCAACGAAATAAAACATATTATTAGATATTTCTTTACGAGATTTTTAAAGTTGCTATAAATTTTACAGGTTTTTATGTACTGTGACAACGAGTTATAAATTCTGAGTCCATGATGACCTAGACTGCTACTGGTTATTTGAAGAGTATATTCTAATTAGTGTAGTCACTTTTCCTTCGGGTGCAATACTCATGCACAATTTTATTTTTTTATTCAAGAAAATGTAGGTAACTATCTTTAGAATGTATATGCATGGTAGAGAAAATGTATTTAATTTTTATAAATAAGTCTACGTGACATCTTCTTCTGGGCTTCCGGGCTGTCACCGCGTCACTTATATAACTGCCGACGTTTCGTACCCACTCGTATGGGATATCTTCAGGTCTCAACTACTGCTACTGTTTGTTGCACTGAAACTGAAACGTTGGCAGTTATACCAGTGACGCGGTTCCAGCCCGGAAGCCCAGAAGAAGATAGTATGAACCACGACCGCGGAAGTCTACGTACCAGATTAACTCTATATGAGTCTGTAAAGCGAAATCCTACCATACATCGTAATATTATTATATTTTTTGCGATAAAAGTAACTCACATGCTGTCGCAAAGGTACTACCATAATATGACTCTATAACGCATGTGAGAATATATGTATTTCTGCATAGTACAATGACTTTAATGTTGGCAACGATACCTTGTTTGAGATGACACATGTTAAGCCGTCACAATGTTCTTTCCGTAATAAATTGCTTTGAAGATGTACACCAAGAAAGCGTACAGATTTACTAGATCTCGAGGTGATATTTATTTGCATAATTAAGACTTCAACGTCTCTAGCTTGTATAAAATATCACATATATAGTTTTCTCCGAACTTGATTTATTGATGGAGAGACACATTGATAATCTGTAATATGCTAAGATAAGGAAAATATCATTGCATACATGATAATGTAAACGTCTGACAAAAATGGGACAATATCATTGATATGTACAGTGTCGGGGAGATTAACATTGAGATTTAACCCTTCCAGAAATATCTATATATTTAATTTGTACAAATTGTATTCTGTAAATTAATTAATTGTGACACTAATCATCTATTAATATTACCTCTTAGACCATACAAATTTAATTTTTAAGTTAGCGCTTTATGCTGTACAAGATTAAAAGCTTTTTGTAAGTGGCAAAATATTCCATTTGGAGTAATTTTTTCCTTGATTTTAGTCAGAACCTCATTGAAATAACTGATTAGCGCGGTGAATGTGGATTTACCCTTACGAAATTCATGTTGATACTTCATGATATGATGTTTATTTAGAACGGAATTTAATATATTTAATGCTATGGAATCAGAGCACATCTTCAAAATTATTTCCATTTTATTTAGCTGTATTTTAGCCGTTTATATTTCGAGTATAGCAAACAATTCGTTTAAACCAATATCTCCAAAATATGAGTTTTGAGTGCCTCAACTGTCTCTTCCGGTGTAGTAAACCGTTGATCGCGAAGTTTATTCTTCACGTGTGGGAACAAGAAGAAATCACAGGGTGCTAGATCAGGGCTGTATGGCAGATGGCTAATCAATTCAATGTTTCGCCCGGTCAAATATTCAATTGTTTGAACCTACCTGTGAGAGCTTGCATTGTCATGGTGGAGAACGATCTATCGTTTTCGGTTTATTTTCCTTATTTCTTCAAAAACTTTTGGCAAACAAATAGTTGTGTACCATTAGGAATTGACCGTTCTACAACTTTCTAAAGGCACGGTTGCAACGTGACCGATCTTCCCGAAAAAACTGGCGACCATTTGTTTTCATGTGTTTCGAGCACGAACAACCGTTGTTGGTTTTGGCTCATCTTGGAATAATCACACAGTCGACTGCTGTTTACTATCAGGCTCATGCGTATAGATCCAAGATTCATCACCGGTGACGACTTTATAAATGTTCTTTGAAGCACCGCCATTGTATTTTTTGTGCATTTCTTGGCACCAATCGACGCGATTCCTTTTTTGAGCGGTTGTCAAATTATGTGGTACCCAACGTGAACACAGCTTTCTAACGGCTAAATGTTCATGCAGAATCTTATGCACGCTGGTGTTACTAATACCTAGAGATGCCTCGACCTCACGGTATATCACATGACGGTCTTGCATTATCAATTCAGACACTGCATTAATCTCTTCCGACACAACAACATTTGTGGGACGACCTTCAAGAAATTCATCGTCCAAAGAACGCCGTGCAAGCTTGAATTCACTATACCAACGATATACTGTAGTTTTCGATGGTGCTTCATCACCATATTAAGAATTCTGCTCGTCGATGCATTCTTGTTGAGATAATCCTGTTTGTTATCTCGAGGCATATATCTTTAAACAAATTATTAAATTAACTTCGGAAAATTTCAAACAAAAAATCAGTTATTTGAAATTTGAAATTCGAAATTAAAATTATTGTTAACATAATTAAAACAACACTTTTAAACGTTATCAGTACTTCAATGAGGCATACAGATCCTCAAATTCTTTTTTATAAATTCTACCTAGAAAAGCAATCCTACACGCAGAATCTGATAGATTTGTCTTTCCTATCACGGAATATTTCTGGAGAATATACCCAATCACTATTGGCTTTTACTATTTAGAAATCTGACGCTTTGAATCGTAATTCGAGAAAAATTAATGCAATATAATGTATATAATATAAATATAAGTCCACTTCGAATTTGTACAGATTTTCGTCGTTTTCGTATTTCTTTTAAACTAAGTCGAAAAAGGTGATATATATATATATAAAGTGGTGGGTGATAGTTATAAATAATTAATTAAATATACATTAAAGCAACTCTAATATACTATATAAGAATAGAATAATAATAGAATGTCTTATCTCAATGATGTGAACACAAATAAAACCGATTGCTTTTGTGAAGTACATAGAAAAAGCAAAAATAGAGAAAGTATGACATTAATTCAAGTAAAAATTTGCTCCGTTAATTTTTATTTGTCATTCTTTTACCCGAATAAATGAAGAAAATCATCACTTAACGTTGGCTTCATCAGTACAAAACGACACAACCACTTATTCTAAATGACCTAATTGAAGAAAAAATCTCGTTTCGTCTTAACTAAAACTTTTCAGCAGTTAAACAGTTAAGGGACCGTAGGTATCGTTAAGACAAGGCCACTCGGTACCGTTTATCTGTTAAATGACCCGAATCAAGTAACAAACTAGTCCTCATAGCCCGTTTTCATGGTCTTTGCGCGCGCCCTATCGTTTTTTTTATCGGTCCGTCAATCCGACCGGAAAATGAACGCTCCTGTGGTGACAAAAGAACATTCCATCATTTCCGGCGCCGCAGACACCATTAGAAATGCACAAACGGGACTCTCTTGACCGTATGTCATGGGCTAAGACTGGCGGTACGGTGAGTGGAATGGAGAAAATCTCAGTCAGTTATACGAACGCTTAAATGAATTGGAAAATGGAAAAGCCGTTTATTTAGCTCCATTTTTATGTCTTATGTATTTTTTCGCGCGTCCATTCTGAATATCTTACTCACTTATATCTTTATTCCGCAAGTTTAGGATCCTTTCTTTCATTCGCATTTTATATTCCCGAGATTATTTGAAAATCCGGAAATTATAATACGAAGAGAGAACTCCCTTTTGTGACTGGAGGATTTGAAATATATTTGAAAAATCATATATAAACTAGTGAATGTATTTGAGTATGAATATTTGCAATAGAGATATTTGATATTTAGACAGAATATTCGTCGAGAGAGTTTTATTTATTATGTTTCGTGTGAAATAAAATTATGATTAAAAAATTCTGTAATAAAGGGTTATCTATTTCTTTAAAACTATTCTGAATTACGAGAAATTTTTGGCAATTTGTTCTAGTACATATAAAGCATAATAATCCACCAAAGTATGCTAGAGCGATAACGTAACTTTTAATATATATATATATATATATATATATATATATATATATGTATATAGGATGATTGGGAAGGAACTTCCAATATTCGGAGGTGGTGTTTGTGGAGCAAATGCGAACAAAAACGCTTAATATACATTTGGTCGAATATCAAGGGTTAATAAGGTAGCAATGAAACTGTTTTTGTCTGAGAGAAAATTGTTTTATTACCTTTTAGCGCATTGATAGCGGTGAGACGCTGGTGTGTTGCAATAATGATAAAAAAGGTGGTTAATAATTAATATTAGTTTGATTTATAATGATACGTCAGAGGTCCAGTACGTGTGTTAAGCTGTCAAAGATTAGTAGTGAAAATAAAACAAGGGCGCCCTTAAAATTTTATTTACTATTATAATTTAAAGAAAACTAATTTTTAAATCTTTAATACATCAAATAAAATAATTAACAAGCGAGAGGAATAGCGAAAAGCAAAATATAAGCAATCGTAAAAGCTGTAATAAAAATAAATCGAGTAATAAAGTTGTAGAGAAAAATATTAAAGAATTCGAATGAAAGTCGATATCGAATGATTCGTAGTGGTCAAGATATTATATATATATATATATATATATATATATATATATATATGTATTTCGCAGTCGCGAAATAAACAGGAGGAACACTACGTGTACGGGTGAACTTCACTCACGTGCTTTATCCTTTTACCGTTGAAAGATATATGTACCAGCCCTAGTCGTTGTTAAAAGAAGAGAGTGTTTTTGGGCCTTTTAAAAGAATCGGAGGGACGAAGGGCAAGTGCATAAGTCATATTTGAAACGAACCAATGAGAGGACAGGAAAGGCACGTCAAAAATGAGAATGAATTAAGAAGCGCGAAGTTTCTGGGTAAACATTTTCGAATTTCATTCATTTGTTACCTGTCAGTTAATGTGTTTACGTTATTTCCTGAGAAAGTGTTCCGTGTATGGTTTTGCTTTTCCAAGTTTCTGTTTTCTTTGTAATTGGTTATAATAAATTCTTTTGAATTGATAGTCCTCTTTCATTTTCACTGGGTAACGTAAACTGTTCTACCTTTGGTTTTTCTAATTGTGATTTTTTATACAATTTTCTTGTTTTGTTCAATATAATTTTTCCTACAAAATCGAATTTATTAAAAAATTATTATTATTGCAAGTTCGTATTTTCAGAATAAAAAGTCTATGCTGTTGTTAATAAATGCGAAATTTTTAAAGTTCTTCTAAGTTTGATTTTCCTACAAAATTAATATTTGACATGCTTTTAACTTTGAAAAACTCAAGCTAATTAAATATAAAAATAAAGAATAAAACCTGTAGAGAATGGATTTGATTACCCAAAATTATCCATTGTATAGCTTGTCAGTCTGTTCAGTCGAAGATGCTTGTGTCAATTGTTGAACGATATAAGCGTGCCACCGTGTTAAATAAATAAAGCAACAGCCTGTATATTTGTATATCGAGGTGAGAAACAAGGAATCTCGAAACCCGTTTTAGGTATCAAATATCTTAATATACCATTGGGTTGAACACGACACCGTAATTCTTCCGAAAATAGACCAAGTTTCGTTTACAAAGGAATAATTCACAAATTTAGAGTTTATATAATTAAGTTTAATTTATTTAAGTATTTTGCATATTTAAATAAATAGAAAAAAAGCAGCATTTAGAAAATTTCACTTGTTTGAGATAGTCAAAAAAACGATGGTAAATGCGGTTGCTACATTTTAAACAATAGAATTTAAAGGAAGCTCTTAATCTACAGGTTATAATTAAATAAGCATTTAATTCTTCATAGTAAACATTTAGATCTAGGATACCTAATGCAAATAAATGCTAAATTTAGAGGGATGGAAGAAAGCATAGTTAGTAGTGATAGCGATACTGGCACCAATAACTATAACGATAACACAGTAACGAGAATATTAGACAAACACGATGAAGTAAAAAACGTTGAATAGAGCTATGATTAACAAAAGAAACAAATTTCTAAATACAGGAGAGCATATTTTATACATCACCTAATTGATATTATGCAATTTCTTCAACACGCATCGTAACTTATCTGCAAGACTAACAAAAATCGAACATATTTCTTTATACGTATTAAATTAAAAAAGGATTTATTAAAAGATATTTGTTAAGATTCCGAAATCCGAAATATTATTTATAGAATCAATCATCACATCCCATTTTCATAACAAAAATAATTCTAATCTAATTTTGAACCAATCTAAGATTCACAGTATAACGACGATTATAGAATAATCATTATAATACGTAATTAATAAATCGACGTGCCCATTAAGTAAGAGAACTTAATTAACTTACTAATCGGATTCACTAGAGCGCTCTAGTTGTGTCTGAGGTAGCGGAGCGAGGCGGCGCCCAAGGGATCAACAAAACACTATCGCGATGTTCCTGAAACTTTTTTAAAAGCTTATTATCGGATCCTTCCCTCCCGGCAAAGCTTTTATTTTTTTTCATCCCGGAGTACCCGTACTCATCCTTAGCGCTTTTTAAAACTATATTATACTTTCTTTCATTCTGTGTCTCTGCTCTTAGATATAGCGCAGGCAGCGCCAAAGTTATTACAATTCTAACTGCTTTGTCCACGCTTATACATGGAGTTTCAGCCAAAAACTTACCTAACCTGTTTATTTTCAAGATCTTCATTTTACGGGTAAAGTTTGAGTATATTACGTAACATAGAATATTTTGTTTAAGAACTACGCATTTTGTTTGTCAAATAAAACACAGATAACGTAAAAAATTTAAGATCGGTTTTAATTGGGTATGCAGTACAGTAATTGATGGAACACATCATTAAAATGTTGTCCACGGAGGCGCTGATATGAATAAATCCGTTTTACTTCATTTTCATGATCAATGACCAATGACCTCTTATTGTTATTTCATAAGTCATGTAATGTTGCTGGTTTGTTGACGTAAACTAACGACTTAACATTACCCCACAGGTAGAAATCTGGGAGTGTTAAATCGCATGAGCATGGCTGATAATTGACTGGTCAATTTCTGCAAATTCTATTTCAGCAGTAAATTTATTGGCATCCGACTGCTTCACAATTAATTTTTATTAAACTTTTATGTGTTGAAGATGAGAAATTTGACAATGTTTATCGTCGACTGCAATCAAAATTTGGTAAAGAGTGTTTCTCAAGAAGTTTTGTATTTGAATAATGAGAAGAATTAAGAATCGCAAACGTAAGTCAAATTTATCTAATGCTGCAAGACTCGCTATCACAATCGGTAATTTGACGACTCAACCAGTTGATGAACCTATTTGAAAAACAGGTGGATAAGAAATCGCGCTAGTTTGTTAAAAATAAGTGTTGCATATCATCAGGTGATTGTTCATGAGAAATTAACTTTTAACAAAGTTAGTGCGTCGAAAGATATAGCTGACGAATAAAGATGGAAATGAAGTCATATTTAGAAAACTTCGTCGATGTTCTTTAAAGAAGCTGATGATTTTTAACCCGCATAATTACTGTGGAAAAACTTTGGATGCATTATTATAATGCGAACGTAAACAAGCCAGCATAGAACGTCACCAAATATTTCACTTGCAAAAAAATTTAAACCGATCTCTCAGTAGGCAAGATGTTGGCTACAGTATTTAGGTACATTTTCTAACTGACCGGAAGAAGTAAATTATAGAATATTAGAGTCAGCTTCTCTTCAAAGTCAGAGATTTCGTAAAAACAAACGACGCTGATCATTGAGTAAAAGTGTTACTTTCCTCCACAACAAATCTCGTCCACATGTTGCCAGTTTAACACAAGAAACGCTCGAATGGAAAGACTTGTCTTGCTTACCGTATAGTACAGGTTTATTATCTTGCGACTACAATCTATTGGATCTCTTAAACATACCTTGGTTGGCATGCAATTCAAGTCGAACGAGGTATTGGCGATGTGAATTTGGCTATACACGCAATTAGAAGACTTCTGTGTTAGTAGTTTTCGAAAGTTACCCGAGCGTTGGAACAAATGTACAATAAAACAGGGATATAAAAAAGTGTTTTTATTACTGGTTTTTCTGTTATTTTTATTACTATACAAGAAAGTTTAAGTCAGATCTATAGTCTTCTTGCAAGAATAAATAAATAAATGCAGTTACAAATGCTTCAAAGACACGAAGGCATTAAATCAGCAAAGTTGTGTAAACATGTCGCTCAGTTGAGTTTCCAGCCTGACACGGAAATACGTATTTTTTTGTAAAATACAGTTTTATTTTTCAACATAGTCTCCACGTAAGTTTATACACTTTTCCCAGTGATGCTTTCATATTTTTAACCCGCCCAAATAGTAATTGACATCTTGCTCTGCAAATTAGGCGTTTACGAATGTGGTCTTCTCATTCGATGAAAGTTTCTGTTCTCCCAACGAAAGTTAGAGCCTATTAAACACAAAAACAGTTGCTGGGGGCCAAGTCAGGTGAGTGGTTAGTCAATTCGAACTCCAATTCGTGAATTTTTGCCATTTCCACTATTGAAGTGCTCTTTTTCTTCAAATGCAGTTATTTTTTTCTCGAAATTTTTGTCTTCAGATCATCAAGTAATAATGCGTAGTATGCCACCGTTATTGTTCTTCCTCCATGACTATCTCAAAAGCAGTCGTCATCATTTTCTCGGCCAATGGAACAGTCTTCGTCTTCTCTGGAACTTATTAACTCTTCCCAGTCTACTCTTACGGCTGTGCTTTGGTTTTAAGAGTGCGGTGGAATATCATCTACGTTTTATCTACGCTAAATCTCCGGCTTATTTCACTAAAACTGGGCTATGGAAATGTTCACTCGAATGGGTTTCTCGTCCGGAATAAGCAGATGCAGCACCCAATGCGTGGTTAGCTTATTCATGTCCAAATCGTCAATAAGTATATGACAAGCACGTTCTTTCAAGATACCCAGACTCTCTGCTATCTCTTTAACTTAGAGATTTAATTCGACGGTTGTTTATTACTATTTAGTGAACTTATGTTATGGATAGTGGTTGCAGTTTTTGGCCGTCTCGAACGTTCATCATCAACCAAGCTGATATGACTAAATGTCGGTTCAGCCACCCAAAATTCACTACGGCAAATGCTAGTACAGAACTCCCCTAAACACCATCCATCTCGGCTGTTACCTTTCAAATGCAAAAATTTACTAACGGGAGGACATTCAATTGTTTTCATTTTTACAAAAACTCTATCAAGTGACACAAATGATTGTTAAATACCAACTCAGCGTCCAACATGCCTGAAATTTTAAGAAACGTCTTTCAACACATGTTCAATTATATTACCAGAACATTTTTGACGAATAACGCTATCTCGATGTTCAGGCTTGAACCTTTTCGGACTAGTTTCGTATTTGGGCACGTTTGCGATTGATGCTGGACATAAAATTCATAAAAAGTAGAGAAATATTCTTTTCGCAGAAGGAAACGAAGTGTATAAGTAAATTATACAATTATTATGTATGACTTGAATGAGAATGATAACCGTGGCGGTTGTGGTAACATTATCTTTCAATAATTTCAGTATGTGATTCTACAAAATAAAGAACTTATGAGACATTTGCTAAAAATTAACTTAAAGAAGAATATTTATTAAATATTAATATTACCATCAGCAAGTTTTGAAAGTCTTTTAAATATCTGTGATAAAAGTAATGTTTCCCCTGGTTCCGATTAAATATCAGGACTATCTTTTAAGATGAATCAGCATATTCTCATTTTTTAATATAAACATTACTAATGTGAAAACACTATTAATTTATTAAAATTAAAAGCGAGAATGTAGGAATCTGTCTTAGAAAATAATATTAATATTTAACATTGAGGAGGTGAATGCATTACTTTTTCCACAGACTGTACATGTCCAACAAGGTTAAAATTTCTTGAACTAGTGACTATTTACTTGATCGTGAATATCATATTATTAAATTTTTCTTTTATATGTTTTGTTTTAAAAATATATAAATATAATTCATATTAAACAGAAATTCTATTTCGAGGATAAAAAACAGGAAGAGCGGCCTCGAGTTTAAAAGTGTTAGGAAAAGAAGAAAAGAAATTCGGAATAAAGTAACGAAAATATATATGTAGCCTTTAGGAAACTGTGGGAATTAAAAATCTGGTGTTTTTCCGGTCGAAAAAGGATGGAAACGATCCTCGGAACGGTAAGAAAGCGGGATGAAAGAGGAGAAACGCTTCTGCTACTTAAGAATTTAAAATTCTTTTACGTAAAATCCGGGGCGAATGTAGCACTTACACGGAGAGGATGGAGAGCATCAGAGGATCTATGAAATGGCATTTTAAGTTGGATTAGGTTCAAATTTAAAACACCGCCAATAATACTCCCCGGAGGAGTCCGGACGGATTCAAATGATAAAAAGGCATTAATCGCCTTGCTTCGCTCTTTTATTTACGTCCTTTTCCGTTATTTCAAGTCCACGGAAATAGAAATTACATGTCTACCATCAAATAACGGTTCTATTTTCATGCATAAGTGCTATTACCCCCCTCTTCAAATTGCTATATGTTATGGGTGACGTGTTAAGGGGTTAAATGTCCCCTTAATTAATACAACTAAATAATAATAGAGAATATATTTATTTGCACGTGATGGTTAGTAAATTTATTACGAGCGCGTGCCCGGCTAACTGAAGCGCTATAATAAATGCAAATAAAAAATAAAGTAATTGAATGTAAGGAGTTAATAATTAGTAATTGTGTACAATGAGCATCAAAAATCCAAGACGTGTGCCAAGCTGAAAGAAAGATTATTAGTGGAAATTAAACAACAGGATTGCCCTTAAAATTTTATTCACTAAGTTAAATTAATTCTTAAAGCTTGAATATATTAAATAAAGATGATTAATAAGATCGAGAACAACAAATAAAACAAGAAAAGCGTAATGGTAAAGCTGTAATAAAAGTAAGGCTAGAAATATTAAGCTGTTTGATAAAATATAAAAAGGGTTAGATTAAAATATGTATCGGACGATACGTACAATACTTGCAGTTTGTGTGTGTATCTCCTGGGTCAGGATATTCTGTATATTTCGCGGTCGCAAAATAAACACGTGGGCACTGCGTTAGAAACCTAACGGTAACAATTTCGCGGAAGTGATGCGTGTGTACTTGGTCTTGGCCGGAGAAGAAGTCTCTGTCTTACATACGAGCGTTTTTATGAAAACAACCCGTAGGCTAAGGGGATTCTGGTCATGTTTGAATTAACCAATAGGGAAAGCGAATAGGCACGCTAGAAATTGGCGCGCTAAATTTATTAGCGTAAATTAAAATTGCGATATTAATTTCAATATAAGCACCTAGCAGATAGATATCTAGACAGAATAATAGACGTTTATTCTGTGTGAGAAATAGAAGGATTAATATTTGAATCTCTATTGCATTTAGATATCAATATGTGGAATTAAAATTAAATGTGTTAGTCAATGAAAAATTACCAAAACTATTCCAAGAAAAGGTTCGAAGAGTTGTTCCTAGAAAACAACGACAGTTTGTTTTATTACAGCCTAACCGTACGTGACGAATACAAAAGATTTCTGCATTTGTATATATCACAAAAAGATCAAAATACATATTAATTTATGACTTGAAAATCGAAATACTTTTAAATTAAAATAAACTAATTTAAAACACATAATAACAAAAATTATAATTTGTATATATGCGGAGCATAACACTGCTATAAATGAAAATATTCGTAATTTCTTTTTTTGACCGTTTAATAACTAGATCTAGTTTACTGTCACACTACGCATATATAATTTTTGTTTCCATTACGTTTTTTAGTTATTTTATTTAATTTAAATACAATACGATCTTAACCACAAAAATATTATCAAAGCCAAATTTGTGATTTATAAATATTTGAACTAGAAATCCTGAATCATAAAACTAAGGTTCCCCTTCCAAGAATTAATGTATTTCTGAAAGTAATACCGTTTCATAGAATAGACTTTTAACATTACATTTAATATTAATTTTAAGTACAATTAGAAATTTAAATATTCATCTCTTTTCACAAAGAATACACATTTATTATTCTGTCCAACTATTTACCTGCTAGGTAATTGTAATTCATATTCAAATTATTGTTGTTTTAAGCAGTTGCGTAATATATTTTAATTGGACTGCTGGGAGCCCTCGGCGAGTTCGTGAGAAAAAATGCACCTACAGAAAGTGACTGTTTGATGTGTGTTTTGGAATGGCGTAGTTATGGGTCTATATTTCTTTAAGAACGATGTTGCAGTGTTATCATGTTATAGTTCATGATGATCGTTATCGTAACATCATAAGAGAGTTTTTGTGGCTTGCGTTGGTCGGTGTGGACTTGGACAATATGTAGTTCCAGCAGAACGTGACTGCTGCACAGCACAAGAAACAATCCAGTTGTTACAAAAAAAAAACCTAATGGCTGATGTGCAATGGTAATTGCATATTAGCCATTGGGTTTTTTTAGCCGCACGTATATTCTAATCAACAATAACCCATGAGTTTAACAATGGAATTCGATGCGTCTTTCGTGAAATCGAATTGCAAATGGGCGTAAATATCGTTGAAAATTTCAAGAGTGTGTCAATAAAATTGTAACGGTCATTTGTTGGATGTTCTGTTTTATACGTAATCAGAGTTTATGTTCTTTAGATTGCAATAAAAGTATAATTTTCCGAAAAAAATATGTTTTTACATACAAACACACTGCAAAATATTTCCAACGAACAAATAGGCTCACTCTATATTCACGAGTTAAGCAACATGACTCTCAAATTGTTACTAATGGTGTCAAAGGAAGTAACTGTGAGTGCTCAAAAAATGCGGTACGATAATACGATAATGAGGATGCTGGATGTTGATATTATACATATCAGACCGAAATCTTATTTTTTCTACAGATATAGGGGTGTTTGAGAGGTAGTAGTATAATGAAACATGTTGCAAAAGTGGAACTTTTTGCGATTGATCATATTCCATTATCCCAATATGTGGAGCCTATAAAATATATGCTCACGTCTTTTGATGTAACACGAAGCGAATACAAGTATTCTCTAGCTTCTGAATTCTGATCGAGATGATTTTATCTAAACATGGTTCATATATAAAATTGAAACGATTAAAGTGACTAAGACTAAAGAATCTTACAATAGTTTCCTAGTCGACAGGTTGAAATAGTTTTATTTAATTGTTTGTTTCTTGTTGTAAACCGAATATACGTATATCTGGGTGTTATGAATGTTATTTAGTTTATATACAGACTTGTTCATTCTAGAATTAGATATGCGCTGTCCACAAGTGGAAAGAGTGCAGTTAGGTTAAAGCGCGCGAGAAAGGAGGATAGAATATCTCTCACTGGCAGTTTCGTTTTCTCCCACTTTTGTATTGCAAACAACTTCCCCTACTGTATTCACTTATTTGACGAAGATGAAGCTAGAATTCGTCAGTTACCTGAAGAACGAGAACAGAGGGAAATCGAGGTGTGCAGTATTGTTGAAATCGAACCTTCTTATTCTAGTAAACAAATATCTGAAGTAGTTGACGTAAAACCTCTAACAGTTCGTCGTATTCTACACTAGGATTTTTAAAAGTTTCTTTTAACTTTTTCATTGTTTGAAAATCTTTTTAATTTTTAGAATTTTCTATTTCATTTATTTCAAGAATATTTTATTAGTTTCACGCCAAACGGCAAAACATTTCAAGAAAATAGCCATGTTTGAAAATCTTTTTAATTTTTAGAATTTTCTATTTCATTTATTTCAAGAATATTTTATTAGTTTCACGCCAAACGGCAAAACACTTCAAGAAAATAGCCATATTGCATTTTATTAAAAGATTCAAATAAAATGCATCAAATAATTTATACAATCCAAAAATGTAGGTACGTATTGTCAATGCATAATGATTTACAGCCCCGACCTACACACATCATGTCGCTGGTGAAGACTGATTTCAGACATTCTCACGCGTAACACGCGAGAAAGTAGGGGAAGTTGTTTGCAATACAAAAGTGGGAGAAAACGAAACTGCCAGTGAGAGATATTCTATCCTCCTTTCTCGCGCGCTTTAACCTAACTGCACTCTTTCCACTTGTGGACAGCGCATATCTAATTCTAGAATGAACAAGTCTGTATACATATATATATATATATATATATATATATATATATATATATACAAGAATACGAGAATATAAGAATACATGAATACTACGAATAATAATTATATTCATATTCTTGTATTCTTGAATCCTTGTATAATTGTTCATGTATTCTTATATTCTCGTATTCGTATATTATATTTTCGTATTCTGGTAGTCTCATATTCCCTTATTCTCTTATTCTCGTATTCGCATATTCCTGTCCTCTTATATTCTTTTTTTATTAGTTTCGACTTGCGACAATTAATTACGCAACGCATAGACGTTGAACGAATTGTCATTATTTGGATTTCTTTCTTTTCATTTGTTATAAAATTTTACTTCACCACATGCTTAACTTTTGAAGTGTTTTTTATAATAAACTAACCGCGACTTCGTAGGTCTGTTTTATTTTGTTGTTAATCGACCCTGTACTCTCCTTTGCCATTTGCGAATCTTAATATTACTCGGTTTGGTGACCACTGACACGTCTTCAGTATCAGACGGCGTTTGAAGGTTCTTTACTGTGGCTTTCTCTGAAAACCGTCTGTTTGTCTTCCACCCCTGAAGCAAACTCAAGCCGGTTGGAACTCTCAAGCGTAGTAGAAGCGAACAGGTAGGCTTTGGAGCGATAGCGTTGTAATCCGTATATTGTCCATTTTATTTTATTTTTTTTGTACTGGATGACGTAAACTAAATTAGAGAAAGTTTTAAAAAACAACGAGGGGTTTAATCTTTTTATAAAAATATCCAATGTATTGCAACAAAATCGTGAAGGAAATATACAAATTGATCCATCAATTGTTAGTAAAGTTTTTCATCTTACAAAAAATATTGTGGGATCGCAGACAATCTTTTATGATTGAGAATTTAGAAAAATATTTATTTGTTACTATTTGCAGTTCTTTAACAAATTAAAAATGTTAGTTTTACTTTTTTTTAGTGTTAATATCAATTAATGTATCTTTATGTTTGGAGCATTTGGTTTTTGTATTTCTTTTATTTGTTTTATAAGAATTTATTGTTTTTGTAACTACCTTACGGTAAATACAGCTATTCATATAATATACAAATATAATCTTTTATTGAGAATATTTTGGCTTATTTTTACAAGAAATTCTGCATATATTAATAATATTATGCATATAATTCCAAAAACTTCTAGATATACATACTTATACAGAGTGAGCAACAATGATTGCCCTGATCTTTTGCTACTTTCCGCACGCCCCATATCAGTACTTACTTCCTTTCTTCTATCTGAAGTTAGCAGTTTAGTAATTTCTAGTGAGTTTTCCTACTCTATGTTTATGTTATTAACCTTTCATTGACGTGCAGTGTACAGAACTTGTTTTGTGATTAATATGCATTATTTATACTTATATGTTAGCCTTCATCAGTCTTTTTAAAGTCTTCAGTTCACATATACGCAGCGAAAATGCTGTTTTCACTGGAACACGACAAATTCATTTTGGTAGCATACTTTCGGAACGACGAACGCGGAGCAAACGGAGAATAAAAATACTCGCCAATACGTTGTGCGGAGGAATTTGTTAATTAGTTCCCTAATCAACAAATAGATTTGGACATACTTATTCGGCACATTTCTCGAGTAGTAAATCGCTTTAATTCAATAGGAAGCGTTTGTCATAGCAAATCATCTAGCCATCTAGACAGTTTCCTGGATTTTGGAATAATAATATAGGTATAACAAAATTTCACATCAAATCAAGGTGAAGAACCATAATAAATTTCTTAAATCTGAAAAAAACCTCAAAGACAAGCAAAATTAACACACACGCACGGCAGAAAATGTATGTAAAGTAATTAACTGTTAGGGATTGGAGCACTTTTTGTAGAAATGATGCAGTGAGCCGCTGAATCTGTGTAGATCGTTGCACAGACATCCATGGAAGTCACTGGATTGACGGCTATTAAAAGTGGGATGCAGGACAATCTTCTTCAGACTGTCGAACTTCAGTCGCTGCTTAGTATGTAGGTAAATATTATTTTTATTCGTTGTATATTGTTATTATCTTTGTTGAAATAGTGATAATGTAAATATTGAGTTTTATAATACTGAATATACAACTTGTACGAACTATAACTTCAGGTCAGAATAAAGCCTAGACATCATGTTAGTGTTGCCAACAAGTTCTTTTTAAATTTGCCACATGTGTTAAAAATTTCAGACTGAATTTATAAATAAAAGTATAGGGTATATATGAGACAAATTCATAAGTAAATAAATATTATTTTACGATATTAACAATGTATATAAACCATAATTTTTATTCGAATAAAAAGAAAACAT
Source organism: Dermolepida albohirtum (assembly GCA_031893035.1). Lineage (NCBI taxonomy): Eukaryota > Metazoa > Arthropoda > Insecta > Coleoptera > Scarabaeidae > Dermolepida > Dermolepida albohirtum. The sequence goes on along the minus strand of JAVIWB010004096.1, from coordinate 19,797 downwards.
ATTGTTCTAGGATTATTGATCTCTTATACATATCTTGCCAATATAATTTCTTCTAAAGACATATGTGTATATAAAGTTTAAACCACGAAAGTTTGCCAGTGTATCAATAATCCTGCAAAATATGAACATATACCAGCATTTGTCTAATTCATTGGTAGTCACATGTGTTGAAGAAAGAAAAGGCGCAAACTTTTTTCTAATAGAGCTACGTCTTGTTATGATTGTGAAAAAATAGAAACAGACGTATCCAGAGCATGTGTATTATGCCCACATGTGTCAGGTATAATAGAGATAAAATAGTGTTTTGACTTTTGACTTATGAAGTTTGTCTTTTCTACGGTTCGCCGTTATTTGTTATTGTTCTAACAGCTAATTTATCATATTTATTTCATTTTGTCTTTTCTACAATTCCGCTATTATTTGTTGTTTTTCTAACAGCTAATTTATTATATTTATTTCATCATCTTTGTAAGTTTACACTTAGGTAACCAACGTAGACAGCGTTTACATTTGCCGTACCTCTGTTAATACAGAAGAGGTTGTGGAAGATGTACGTACTCGTCTGGAACACAGTCCATCAAAGCCATTACGACAACTTTCTCAACAAGCAGGTACGTACACTCATTTAGTTCTGCTAATTAGGTTCTCATTTATTTTGGTAATTTTTGTATCATTCTTTCTTGTTATAGGTTTATCATATGGAACAGCACGAAATGTGGTTAAACGAAAACTGCATTATCACCCTTATAAGATTTCAGCGGTACAGGAAATATTGCCGCTTGATTTTGGAAAACGTGTTGAATATTGTAATTGGTTTACCGTAAACTTGAGAAACGATGATGATTTGGATAAAACCTTTTTTTCTGATGAAGCATGGTTTCACTTAAGTGGCTACGTGAATTCCCAAAATTTTAGAGTATGGTCAGGTGAAAATCCACATGCCTTTCAAGAAACACAGCTGCATCCTATAAAAATAGGAGTATGGGTTGCTATGTCAAGAAGACGTGTAATTGGACCCATTTTTTTTTCAAGAAACAATCACAGCACTTCCATATAGAAATATTAGAACAATTCATTAACGATTTGGATGACGATGAATTACAGGAAGGATACTTCCAGCATATGACACTAAAGAATACTTGGAACAATATCTTCCTGACCGAGTTATTGGTTTAGAGACATGGCCTCCAAGATCATCAGATTTAACGCCGTTAGACTACTTCCTCTTTGGTCATTTAAAAAATACCACATATCGTAACCGTTTACATACAATTGAGTAATTGAAAGATGCAATTAGATTACAAATAAATAACATAACTGCTGATCAGTTAGTCAATGTATTTAATAATATGAAAAGGAGGGTCGACGCCTGTTTAGATTGTGGTGGTTCACATTTTGAATAATTATTATAGATTTATACGTATTTCTTCAACAATTAAATAAAATTTTTAATATATTTAAGTGAAAATCTTACAATTTTTGTGTTTTATTGTTAATATGGACCTTACGAATTTATGTACATACATACGTATATAGTTTATATAGTTTAGTCAAAAGAGAGGTGAGGAAAATATAACTGTTGTGAAAATTATGTACAAAGTGTTTTTTAGTAATATAGTACAATTTATCAATATTTTGTCGCTCCGCCCTTGGCCTTAATGACAGCTCGCACTCGTCAAGGCATACTTGCTACTAAATTGTAACACTCTGCCGGTGGTATTGCAGCCCATATTTCGCGAATTTTTGTTGATAATTCTGCTTTTACAGGCATTTATGTTCTGTGATCTTAGTTTTTAAGATACGCCACAAATTTTCAATGGGCGACAAATCGGGACTTTGTGGCGGCCAATCCAATACCTCCACTGTGTTTTCCTCGAACAAACGCATTACAGCTCCCGATTTGTGGCAGGGCGCATTATCTTGCTGAAAAATGTATTATGGAATATCCTGATCGAATAGTTTTAGCACAGATGGTTCTAATACTTCCTCCAACATGGCTAAATAGCGTTGGCTATTCATCCGTCCATCGCACAGGTACACTTCTCCAACACCGTATGCAGACATACAACCCCAAACCATGATACTAACACCTACAAATTTTGCTGTGGGAATGATACATTGTGGTTCATAAGCTTCCCCTTGCCTACGCCGAACGTATAGCGTCCCAGATAGTCCCCAAAGCTGCCAGGCAAAAGAACAAAGTTAGCACTTAGACAGGATTAATTTTGTTTAATGTTACATGTAGACTGAATTGCATACAACGATAAGAATATTAGTCATGAAGATGTACTTACATACCTCGATATTCGATTCATCAGACCAAAGAATCTTCGACCACTTCTCGATTGTCCAATTTTCATGTTGTTTGGCCCATAAATACCGCTTCTTTTTATGAGCGTCAGTTAAAACCGGTTTACGCCGCGCTTTACACCCTCGTAAACTAGCACGCTGGAGACGCCTTCTCACTGTTTGCGCAGAAACTGTTACGCGATAACGCTGTTTCAGCTCACTGGCGAGCTGTTTCGACGATTTTTTCCTATCACTGAGAGCCAGTTTTTCTAAAATTCTTTCTAATACATCTGAGCATGGTTGTATATATATATATATATATATATATATATATATATATATATATATATATATGTGTGTGTGTGTGTGTGTGTGTGTGTGCATACACTTTAATACATACCAAATGTATTTTTATTAATATTACAGTTTAAAGTAATTTGCACAGTAGTATTTGTTATTTACATAGTAGCTAGCATATTTTTATTATGATTACTACAATTGCGTGAAACACTGTCTAATTTCACTTTTAAGAGGAAGTAAATGTTGAGGTGATATGTATGGAAAGAAGTGTAGAATTAGGTCACTCATTGTTGCTTGAATATGACAGTTGTATAAGAAAACATGAAAAATTACGATATTCAAGATTTTAATATTTCTTATAAATAGAATAGATAATGTCCTTTCAATATAATCGCTTTATAATACAAGGATAAAATGATGTTTCATGTTTGTTGTTACGATAAATTCCCTTCTTTCAGTTCAGACAACTAATGAAAACAACTATTATACATAGTATTATGTAACTATGTCAACTAAATGTTAATACCCTAATGCAAGTCCATATATTGTGTTTAACAAAAGACTCGTGTCGCAACGATGCCATGCAATCGATTTGTGCAAATATTATACTTTAAAATTAAGTCACACAGGCAGGTATCGTACGTATCCATTGTATATATGGATATGTGTGGATACAGGAAGAAAAAAGAATGATGGCACATCAGTCACCGGAGAAGTAATTTGAAAATAATGAGTTTATTATCGGTGTTGTGCGGCCGCTTAGTGTCGGTATAAGCGGCGTGATTATCTGGCGGTCGGCGATAGAACTAAAGTAAACAGTGTGGTTAGTGCAACCGTCGCTCATTTATGTATACACAATTGTGAACCATTGGCGTACCGATAATCAATTAAATGGGAAATTAATTCAAAAGGAAATTTACATGTAAAGCGTATCATATGTCTAGTAATATTTGGAGCATCGATTGAATAAATCTTACCTTGGCTCTCTATCTTGAAAAATTATTTTTCGATGGCTTTCTTGTAAAAGCTACGCGACTTTGAAATCCATGTTACTTTTGCGTTTCTCTCTCAAAATAATGAGCTTACGAATTAAAAATATATATAAATTATACCGCAGTATAATAATAATAGCATAATAGCAGTGCAAAAATGTGTAAAATACAAAGTGTTTCAAAAAGAATTTACATATTTCGAATGCATATATTTATTAAACTTTAAGACATACGAATATGAAACTTTACACACACATTTACGAACCTCTCAGGTTCAGATTACAGATGTTCAATATGTCCTCCATCAGCGACGCGAACAATATCAAATCGATACTATCGAGGATTCGAAATTATATGCACTCAAATTCCTCCCATTCTCGGGCAAGTATGTTCTTCGTTATTGATGTTATGGCAGTACGGATCCGGTTCTTCAACTCTTCCAGGTTCTGTGGGAGTGGTGGTACATAAACGTTGTCTTTAACGAAACCCCACAGGAAGAAGTCACAGGGTATCAAATCCGGTGATCGTGGAGCCCAGCTGAGACATGCTAAGTCGCCAGCTTTTTGACGACCAATCCAACGGTTCGGTAGAGTTTCATTCGGATATTCATGCACTTGGCGACTCCAGTGAGGGGGTGTCCCGTCTTGTTAAAAAATGAAGTTGTTTTCGTGCAGCCTCGAAAACAACCAGTTTTGTAACATAGCGAGATACTGCTATCCGTTAATCGTGTTTCTATCAAAGAAGAATGGGCCGTAAACAGATGATCGGGATATCGAACAAAACATATTAATTTTAGGCGAATCTCGTACATGTTCAATGGCTGCATGCGGGTTCTGTAGACCCCAAATTCAGACATCGTGTTTGTTTACCAGACTACCAACATGGAAAGTCGCTTCCTCGCTCAACACAAGGCGTTGTGCGAAAGTGTTTTCATCATTCAATAGCATCATGAATCTCGTTACGAAATGCTACACGTTTCCGTTTGTCAGCAGGACGCATAGCTTGTAACAATTATAACTTGTCGGCTTCAACATTTTTTCAGAAACACGAGGGCGGCCAGGACTCTTTCCTTTACATATACATTCTGTATCTATAAACTGTCGATACTATCTGCGAATGTTCCATCCATTCGGAGGATCAATTTGGTAGCTCAACCTGAAACGTCTTTGAAACGTCTCAAGAATACAAAATGATTTCGGCTGCGGAGTAGCCATTTTAAACATATGACGATTAGTAGGAAAAACAGAAGACAACTGATATCCAGCGGCTATTAAATGAACTAGACGTTTCTCCAATAGCCGAGCCGTGGCGTAGTGATCGATAGTTTGGACAAAATAATACTTTGTAATACGTATATTCTTTTTGAAACACGCTGTATAATCTATATGTTAATTGTATAGCAAAATAATAATAGCTTTCGAAATAATTACACATAACATATATTCCTGGTATGCGAAAAATAGCAGTATTAAAAAGAAAATATAATATGTAAAGAAAAAAGTAATATAGGTTTTTTTAAATATTTTCGCGTATTGTCTTTGTTTGCGATAAGTGCTTTGTGTCTTCGTGGTATGGAATCAATCAAATTCTCGACATCGCACATCCGCAATGGAGCGTCGTGTTCTTTTAGCTGTTTCCCATAATTCTTGTGTCGATGTGGGTCGTTCTGCAATACGGCCTTTTTCATGCTTGCCCACAGATTTTGGATAAGATTAAAACCTGGTAATACTGTAGCCCACAACAGAACCTCAACCGAAGCCTCCCGTACTCAGTCCTTAATCCTACGACGTGTATGTTTTGGGATGTCGTTGGAAGGATATATTTCCCACGCTATTTTAGTTACATTAATTGATCCATAATAACACCATAGCATAAAAAACATGTTCGTTCCATACTAGAAGTTCCCTCATGTCTTTATAGTGTAATTTGGATTGTATGCTGTTCGCATAGGTCTTCCAGCGTACTGCCTTAATCTTCTAAATCCAAATAATACGATTTTAGTCTCATCTGACCACAACATATTTCACCATCTAACAGCCGGCTAATTTAAATGTTATCTAGCATAGCGTAATCAGTGTTGAAGATGTCGCTTCTTCAGCAAAGGCACTTTTCGTGGACTTCTAGTAACCAATTTATCCTGCGTTAAACGTTTTTGAATTGTTGAATGGCTTAAATATCAATTGTTGAATTGGAACATCTAAAATTTGTTTTATTTGAGTCGATTTTGTGAAATGGTGTAATCACACAAATCTTTTTGTGCGACAATCATCTCTTTAGATATTGTTTTCTTTCTTCCTATTTGTTCAGGTTTTGCTTGATATTTTATTGCGTTAGAAATCATTTTCGCTAAGTATGATAGCGTATTTTGAATGAATTTGTAGGTTTTTTCAGTTCTTATTAACTTTTGGATTAATTGACGCTTCTCAGATGTGAAGTGATTCACTCGAGCCATATTATTGCTAAATATTAAATAAAATATACAACTAATTTAATACCACCCATAAAACTCAACCTTACACTCACTATGTTCGATTTTCTACACAGCCCTGCTATTATTTTGCACAGTAGCAATATCTTGTGTTCTAAAAAGTAGACAGTTTCCTGGATTTTGGAATAATAATATAGGTATAACAAAATTTCACATCAAATCAAGGTGAAGAACCATAATAAATTTCTTAAATCTGAAAAAAACCTCAAAGGCAAGCAAAATTAACACACACGCACGGCAGAAAATGTATGTAAAGTAATTAACTGTTAGGGATTGGAGCACTTTTTGTAGAAATGATGCAGTGAGCCGCTGAATCTGTGTAGATCGTTGCACAGACATCCATGGAAGTCACTGGATTGACGGCTATTAAAAGTGGGATGCAGGACAATCTTCTTCAGACTGTCGAACTTCAGTCGCCGCTTAGTATGTAGGTAAATATTATTTTTATTCGTTGTATATTGTTATTATCTTTGTTAAAATAATGATAATGTAAATATTGAGTTTTATAATACTGAATATACAACTTGTACGAACTATAACTTTAGGTCAGAATAAAGCCTAGACATCATGTTAGTGTTGCCAACAAGTTCTTTTTAAATTTGCCGCATGTGTTAAAAATTTCAGACTGAATTTATAAATAAAAGTATAGGGTATATATGAGACAAATTCATAAGTAAATAAATATTATTTTACGATATTAACAATGTATATAAACCATAATTTTTATTCGAATAAAAAGAAAACATATTGTTCTAGGATTATTGATCTCTTATACATATCTTGCCAATATAATTTCTTCTAAAGATATATGTGTATATAAAGTTTAAACCACGAAAGTTTGCCAGTGTATCAATAATCCTGCAAAATATGAACATATACCAGCATTTGTCTAATTCATCGGTAGTCACATGTGTTGAAGAAAGAAAAGGCGCAAACTTTTTTCTAATAGAGCTACGTCTTGTTATGGATTGTGAAAAAATAGAAACAGACGTATCCAGAGCATGTGTATTATGCCCAAATGTGTCAGGTATAATAGAGATAAAATAGTGTTTTGACTTTTGACTTATGAAGTTTGTCTTTTCTACGGTTCCGCCGTTATTTGTTATTGTTCTAACAGCTAATTTATCATATTTATTTCATTTTGTCTTTCCTACAATTCCGCTATTATTTGTTGTTTTTCTAACAGCTAATTTATCATATTTATTTCATCATCTTTGTAAGTTTACACTTAGGTAACCAACGTAGACAGCGTTTACATTTGTTATTTACAGGTTTACAGGTTAGGTATATAGAATATTATCACATCTGACAGCAATATAAATATAGTATTTAATTTGACATCCTCGCTTCTTGTCGCCATTTTATTTCATATAACAGTGATCCCATTATCGGAAAACATTCCTGATTTAAACTATATAAATTATTTACTGAGTCATTTTTATATATTTTTCTGTATACTTCGCGAGAAGGTTTAAATTTAGTTATGTCAGCATCATCCTTTATTTCCTATTTCGCAAATAACAGTGATTTCCACTTTTCATTATAAATTTAGTTTTTTTTCTTTGTTCATATTACTAAAAATTCTCCAAATGATGCATTATGAAACTAAGAAATACAGTGAGAAGTAGGTACATTACCTTCTTTAAATTGGGGAAACATAAATCATCCGTAGCATATCTTATATTAAATACCTTTTCCCAATATTCTTCTGTTGTATTTGTCGTATTCGGGAATACATTTTTTATTATCGAAAATATTTTTATTGCTTTTCAAAATATTCTCCTTGAGAATCAATGCATTTTTGCATTCGGTTAAACCAATCCGAAAAGCTTTGCTGCCATCGTGAAGGCGGTATCTCCAAAATATGAGTTTTGAATGCCTCAACTGTCTCTTCCGGTGTAGTAAACCGTTGATCGCGAAGTTTATTCTTCACGTGTGGGAACAAAAGGAAATCACAGGGTGCTAGATCAGGGCTGTGCGGCGGATGGCTCATCAATTCAATGTTTTGCCCGATCAAATATTCAATTGTTCGAACCGACCTGTGAGAGCTCGCATTGTCATGGTGGAGAATGATCTGTCGTTTTCGGTTTGTTATCCTTATTGTTGCGTACTATTCAGATTTGACCGTTCTACAACTCTCCAAAAGCACGGTTGTAACGTCATCGATTTTTCCGAAAAAACAGGCTATTTGTTTTGATGTACTTCGAGCGCGAACAACTTTTGTTAGTTTTGATTCATCTTGGAATTTCCACACAGTCGACTGCTGTTTACTATCTGACTCATACGTATAGATCCAAGATCCATCACTTGTGACGACTTTATAAATGTTCTATGCAGCACCGCTGTTGTATTTTTTGTGCACTTCTTGGCACCAATCGACGCGAGTCCTTTTTTGAGTGATTGTCAAATTATGTAGTACCCAACGTGAACATAGCTTCATGACGACTAAATGTTCATGCAGCATCTTATGCACGCTGGTGATACTAATACCTAGAGATGCCACGATCTCACGGTATGTCACATGATAGTCTTGCATTATCAATTCAGACACTGCATTAATGTTTTCCGACACAACAACGCTTGTAGGATGACCTTTACGAAATTCATCGTCTAAAGAACGCCGTCCATGTTTCAATTCACTATAGCAACGATATACTGTAGTTATCGATGGTGCTTCATCTCCATATAAAGAATTCAGCTTGTCGATGAATTCTTGTTGAGATAATCCATGCCGAAAGTTATGAAAAATAATTGCACAAAAATGTTCGCGAGTTAATTCCATTTTTTCGCTGACAAAATTTTCAAATTACTGTCAACAATAGAAATAGCGACCGTATAATAAAACTGCCAAGGTAAATATATTGTCAAAAATGACAAACTTCACGATGCAATCATCAGATCGGGGCCAACACTAACAGTGTTGCCAGTTCCCGAAATATAAACGGCTACCCTCGTAACCACCTTCCGTTAGTAAAAATTTGTAAGCTGTTGTAAAGGTAAAAAATGTGAATTTGTATGATCAATACAAATACATCTGATGTAATTATATATTATTATAAACTAGATCTATATTATGTTTCAAAAAGCGAGATACAAATTTTCCGAGCCCAAATGACAAACTATAAAGTTCGTAAAAATTTTAATAGAGAAGCAAATAAATCAGAAGTATTATTACATAATCTATACATTGAAATTCTTGTTCCTATATGTATAGATAAGATATTTGTTTAGAAAACACATGTAATTTTATTTATTTGTTTAAAAAATTTCAAATAGTATGTCATTACAGATACGACTATGTGATTGTGCCTTGCTCTCAACCAATGAGAATTAATTCATTTGGATCTGTTCATAAATTTGTTTTTGAAATACAGTATAGTTGAAAATAACGATATAAATAAAATATTTTATTATAGACGTTCTTAATTGTGCTAATTTTTCACATTGCCTAAAACCAACAAAAAAATCTTATAAAGACTGTGAATTTACTAGAACTCAAAAAAAAATTATTGAAGAACTCTTCATACTAAAATCCTTACCTGTCTATTTGGTACTTTTTCTCTTAATATGGGAGCAAGGGCTTTCTTGTACTATTGTATCAATTATATTACTTGAATCAACATCTACTTGTATGGCAGATTTTGAAGTAGATGGAACATCATGAACGTCATCCACTTATCCGATTTTATATTTTCTTTATTGGTGGAAGAAAAATCAATTGATTCTAAATTATACAAAACCAATTTTTAAAATACATATAAGTAACTAAAAAAGTTTTAAGAAGTTCTTCTATTTCAGATATTAATTTGTGATACTCCTTGAAACGCCGAATTGAATTGAACTTACGTTTGCGATGTATAAGGCATATATTCTAATAAATTTGAAATTCTATTACAAATTTACACTTTTATCCCAATCGAAGTGAATTACCTCTAATTTTCCATAACTGTGTTAAAATTGTCGCTTTTGGAAATATTTCCTCTTTTTAGCAACACCAATATCTATGCAAATAGTAATATTCCATGTACATTAGTCAACAAGATGCCAACATGCTAACGAAAAAGATATCAAAACGCTAGATATCTTACCAACAATCTCTCGATCAGGAGGAGAAACTTTCGACAAAGAGATATCTGATGTTACGTCATTACTAATTGTCTGAGAAACGCTCTCTAGTTTAATAGCTAAATATCTATGCTGTATCTGCAGTTGACAAGATATCAGACGGTCTAGAAACCGAGTATAAAATCGCCGATTAAAATAAAGTTATGACCAAAGATATATGCTTCAAATGTACTTGAAAATTCTTCATATCCATGAATGGAGGAGTTAGGGGGTAAATAAAATAGTGCTACAGGAAATAAATTAGATTTATGATACGGATAGCTAGGTGCAATCGCAGTGATAATTACCACTATGTTATTTGTGTGCCACGTATCACAGTGGTTAGATTTACTTAAGCTAGTTAATTTTGTACTCCATTAGCACATTGCAACATTTAATTAAACTGATATCTAACCATTAAAAAATAAAAAAAAGTCGCAAAGTTATTTTAAAGAGTAACAGAAGTTATCATGTTTTGAATTCTTGAAAGAAATAGTAACAAAAAGTTCCAAAAAAAATCATCAAATTTTCGATAAACTATATAACCTGATCACACAGTTGTCACGCAAAGTTTATTACAAATTTCAGATGCGTTTAGTCCAACTTCGTCACATTTATTCACACTGATGTAACTCGCAACGATATATTAGAAATTAACCAAAGTTTATCTGTCGTTATAAAAGGATGCTGGAATTAAAGTATAACACTAAATTTGTTCGAAAGATGTTAATAATCGAGTCTTACTTCCCGCCAAATCATTATTATATAATAGAATTTGATTTTAATTAGTTCTAAAACCAAAAAATTCTAGAAATTATTCGTAGGTATGCTATAAATGTTTAACTTTCAGGATTTTTTAAAATTGTATTTCTATTTATGTTATGTTAAAGTGTCTCTAAAATGTTTTTCCTCATTCCTTATTTTAAATCAAATTTATTGTTTATACAAGGACATGTTACGTTAACAAAGAAAGGGCGCCACTGGAACATTCTTTTTTTATTAAAAGGACAAAACTAAGGGACGAGCGTCGTTTCAATTGAAACGCAATTTATCTTCGTCACGGCAGGCCATGGTGGTAAACGCTGACAAAAGAAAGGCGACCGTTCGCGGCCGCTGTGCGTGTTTTGTTTAGAGACCTATGTTCGCCTGTTCCGCAGCGATACAGTCAAAATAGGAGGTCTAATTGAAACATTATTTCAGGGAGGGAAACCCGACTACCAACCAACAAACCAAGAGAACGAAGGGATAATAATCTAGTGTTATGATTCGAGCTTCTACTAACACTTTATTTGAATCATTATTCCTGACAAATTCCAAGCTTGAATTCCACATTTCCCATTTCCTTAACTTGATTCGTTAACCTCCTTGTTGTTTTCGGAGAGGATAAGGGAATTAGTTTTATTAATATACGGCTAGAGGGCGTGTTGATGAACGTGGTATTACTACGATTTGCATTATAAGATATTTCATTGTTAATATTTGGTTTTGATTTGGGTGCGATGAGATTTATGTTAATGATGCCTGATGTATTTCGATATTGTGTATAAATTTGAAGTATAGTTATTAAATTCAGGCGTTTTCGTGCTTATTTCTAATTAATTAAAGAAAAAGAAGTTGAGGTTTGAATATTTTGTGTATAGCATTTTTATAAGTTGGCACTTCAACGTTGTTTTTCACACACTGTGCCTTCGATAAAGCAGGCTTTGATATTAATATAAAATTGATGACTTTAAGAAATGTTAATGATAGTTATTAACAGACAGAATTTTACTTAAAAAATATTATTGACATTTTTCAATATCTCCAGCTTTATCTACGATATATAAAAATCATAGCCGACTCTAAGTAAAAGTTAATCAAAAGTACAGTACACATACACATATGCAACTTCTGCTTGTCAAATTAAGCCGACGTCATTAGTAACCTCTGAAAGATCGACGGATCGTCATGGTTTGGTAAACAATTCGACAACGTGTAGTAATGATTCCAATTTACTATTACGCTTCAAGGAATTTGCAATTAAAGTCATCGGCCTTTTAAAGCTACATTTGTTCACTTAATCGTAAACAAATTTAAAACCAGCACAGCGAAAGGTGTAACAATACTTTTATATCATCGAAGTATACAACTTAATTTATAACAACGAACAATTTTTTTGGTAATAAGAACTCGGAAATGTCCTGCTTATTCACCGATTTAAATAAGGCAGAAATTAATGAAAAAATAATGCTCTCAGAGGGGAATTGAACCCCTGTCACCGCTTACCGGACTGGTGTTTTACTATTGAGTTACCAAGGACCATAAGATTCAATTCGTCCAACGCGCCATAATTTCAACATGGAAACAGTTCTTTAATTGAAAATCCATAGTAGATTTTATTATTATTAAATGCAAATGCATATTGTATATATAAACATGTGTGTATACACACTTACATGCATTTCACGATGTAAATTAATAAAAACTCGAAATTTCCTGCTCATTATACCGATTTAATGAAGGCAGAAATTAATGAAAAAATCATGGTTCTGGAAGGGAATCGAACTCCTGTTCACTGCTTACCGAGCATATGCGCTACACTTAATGGTAGCGCATATGCCCGTATATATATACCAAGGATTGTCAGATTCGATTCCTCCGATTAGAAACCCTCAGTAGATATTATTATTATTAAATGCATATACAATCGCATATATAAACGTTTATATATATGTACGTACATTCAATAATTTCTGCCTTAATTAAATCGATGTAAGAAGCAGGAAATTTCGAATTTTCATCAATTTACATCTTAAAATGCACGTAATTGTGTTTGTACACAATATGTCCTAAAGAAAGCAGAGCTTTTTGAAAATAGTAATTCTTAGTGGCGTCATCTATTAAAAAAATATGCGTCAGTAAGGTAGATCTTTCACCAATGTTATGTCAAAATATCATGACATTTGTATCATTAGAAGCAGAGAAATTGCGCATAAAGTAACAATGTGTATTTGGTATTGGTAGAAAAATGAATTTTGAACAAAGAGCAAATATCAAGTTCTGTTTTAAACTTGGGAAATCGTTTACTTTAACGTTCAATTTGATGGAATAAGTGTATGGTGATGCGTGTTTACGTATGAGTGTGTATAAGTGGCATAAACGATTCAAAGACGGTCGTGTGGATATAAATGACGACGAATATCCTGGTGTAAAAAAATCTGTGGTTACGGAAAGTAACATCGAACTTGCGCGTGCATTTATTAGAAATGAGCCGAAATCCTCATTGCGATACATGGGAATGGAATTAAATATTTCCAGAGATTCAATTTATCGCATTTTGATACATCATTTGGGATTGAGAAAGATTTGATCAAGGTTTGTACCACACAAACTAATTGAATTCAATATTGTACAGACTTAATCAAAGACTCAAAAAAGGGCGAAAACTTCAGGTACGAGTATTCTTTTGTAACTGGGGACGAGACGTGGTGTTTTCAATATGATTCAGAGATCAAGTGTCAAAAACTCTGAATGGAAGCGAAGAAAGACTGAAAAAAAGAACCTTTTGAAGAAGTCAAAAGGGAAGACAATGTTGATTTGTTTTTATGATTCGAAATACATAGTGCACAAAGAGTTTGTAACAACTAGTCAAACAGTCAATGCTGTATATTATCTTGATGTTATGAAACGTCTTTTGGCGCGTATTAGTCATGTGCGCCCTCAATACATGATGATTACATGATAATACACCATCTCATGGCTCGACTCTCATCACTAATTTTCTAGCTGCAAATGGCAGTTTAACCATCAACCATTCACCAGATTTGTCCCCATGTGATTTCTATCTATTTTTCAAACTACATTCGCCAATGAAAGGACAGGATTATGTCGACGTCGAAGCCATTACAACGGCGTCGATGAAGCTCATCTCTAAAGATGAACTTAAAAATTTATTCGACGTGTTAATTAACCGTGCAAAAGGTTGTATTGAAGCCGAAGGCGACTACTTTGAATAAAATGAATTTTACCAAAGTAGTAAGTTTTGGTTTTTATTTTAAAAAAGTTCGGTTTTCTCTGCGACAAACTGTGTATATACAATTGCATATGCATTTAATAATAATTTTTTTAATATATTGTTTACGATGGGATTCTATTTCTTGAATCAATTAATTACATTTGAAAGGAAATTATATACAAGTGGTTTGTTGAAATAGGGGACCAAGGGGGACCAAGTAAAATAGTCCATTATAGCCAAGTGATCGTATCATCAGAATAATTACTACTAAAATAAATACACATATGTCATAGAAATGTTTTTATTAAAAAAAGGGTAACAACATTAAACCGTACAGAAAAATAGAAAAGGTCTTATATGTAGTTACATAGAATATTACATATGGTATTTGGAAAAAAGTTGATTAGTTTTGCTTGAATCCACGGTTTGGTTATATAATCTCTATTTATAATAAGGATAACTTTGTTTAGTATTGAAATATTATCGGTACTATCCTTCTTTTGCGAGAAATTACTTTGTCATTTTTTATAGCTTCTTCAGTTGCTATCACAGCATCATTCTCTTCTAGTTCTCCTTCATCTTCCATGTCTTCCTATTCTTGGACTTGTTTCAGGACATCCTGAACTAGATCATTATCAGACAAACTTCTGTGGTTACTATACTTTCATCAATCCTCGCATGTTCATCAAACTTGTTTAGAGACATTCTGCTGTTTATATGGATCAGTTCGCTTAAGGCTATATCATCTTCTCGGCTGAAATTCATTACTTCAGAGTTATTCTTTACTAAACGGCAGAAATGTTTGCTACGAGGGAGCGTTTTTATATTCGCGGAATGAGCGGGTTGTAGAGGGGTGAGTAGACGCATTGGGGGCGTGCCCTGTGCAGCGACTCATGATTAGTATAAATACGAAGTTTCATTGTTATTAGACAGTTAGTCTTTGAGCTATCGTCAACCAAGTAACATAATCAGTAGTGAAAAGTGAAATATGACAAAAATCGAATATCGTGCCATTATAAAGTTCCTTACCAGGCCAGGAAAATCAGTCGCGACCATAATGAATGAGATGTCATTGGTTTACGGCGACTCTTGTCCAGGAAAAACCATGGTGTACAAGTGGCATAGTTTATTTAAACAAGGAAGGGAATCCCTTGAAGACGACCCGAGGCCGGGCAGGAGCATTGAGGTGACCACGCCAGCACTTATCCAAAAAGTTGAACAAATTGTACTCGAAGATGCTCGACTAAAGAAGAAACAACTCGCAGAAATGGTTGGAGTATCCGATACAACAATTTTTAAAATCCTACACGATCATCTCGGCATGTCTAAGGTCAGCGCAAGATGGGTGCCGAGAATGCTCACGCCGCCGCAAAAACAACAGCGCGTAGAGTGTTCGCGTGCATTTTTGGACCTCTGTAATGAAGGCAAGGATGGTGCATTGAGTGGAATTGTTACTGGAGACGAAACTTGGGTTCATCATTATGAACCTGAGTCCAAACAAGACTCCATGCAGTGGCATAAAAAGGGCACAGAACCTCCCAAGAAATTTAAAGTGTCACAATCAGCTGGGAAACTCATGGCAACGGTATTTTGGGACTAGGAAGGAATATTGTTGATTGATTATAAAGATAAAGGTGTTTCTATAACCGGAGAATATTACGCTTCAATATTAGAGCGACTAAAAGAAGCCATTAAAGAGAAAAGACGGGGAAAATTGACAAAAGGTGTTCTGCTTTTGCACGACAACGCGCCCGTCCACAAGAGCCGCGTTGCGTTAGCTGCCCTGCATAAGGTGGGCTTCGAAATTGTGAATCACCCACCCTACAGCCCAGATCTGGCCCCGAGTGATTATTACCTGTTTCCGAAAATGAAAAAAGAGCTGCGGGGTAAAACATTTACTGCCGATGTTGAAGTCAAGGAGGCAGTTTCGGCGTATTTTGCAGATAAAGAGAAATCATTTTTTTATGAGGGTATAAATAAATTGATTGAAAGATGTGAAAAATGTATCCGTCTTGCAGGTGAATATATTGAAAAAGAAAAATAATTTGGTTTTTTTATTTCCGCCCCTTGTCCCCCATTCCGCGAATATAAAAACGCTCCCTCGTAATTGCTTGTGAACTAATACCTTCCTTTGCAACGCCTAACAAATTCACAGCATCTAAAAGACATACGGCTTTTGTGACAGCAGTTTTTTCTGATGTTCTATAATTTGGATGAATATTTTTCTACTATTGCCTTGTTTCAAACGCGGAATGACTGCTTGGTCCATAGGTTGCAAAACTAATATAGCATTAAGTGGAAAGAAATATAGCTTAATGTTATGAAGAGCAATACTAGAACGAACGGGACCATTATCAACTAACAACAATATTTTGCGTTTTCTTATTATCAAATTTAAGTATGGAGAAAACTTAAGAAAATCTTCCTAGAATATCTTGTTAAATTTAAATATATCACAAAAAATATATCTTTCCATTTAAAATAAATAAGTTAGCTATCACGAAAGGATTTTCTTTGAATAGAAGACGGACCCTTATGTTAACCGTAAAATTTTCGCAAAGAAATATAAAGCGGTACCCCTAATACGTTTAGCAGATGGTTGCAGTCAGTCACTTTGCACAAGAATTGGAACGCAAGTAATAGTAATTTTGCTACAAAGATGCTATGCAGCGGAACAAGATAATTCGCTTACACAGTACAATTAAAACAGGCAAAAGCGTTGGTACTCCTGAAGAATTGGTATTCAAATATTTAATTTCTCATCTACTTATTAGTGGCGTTGCTTATGAATGGCTTGTAGATTTGCACGATTGTTGTCCACCGTTTCTTCACTTTGGTTTTCGAATTGGAACCGTGTCCCCGGTATTTCTGCTGGCGACGTTTCATCTTCACTTGCATGAGACATTGTCAAGGGTCAAGTGCTGGTATTGCTAAGCAGTAACAGCAGTTGAGCTCTGACGATGTCTTATACACACACGTTCAAAAATTAAAGATATTTCTTTAAAATAATGAGAGATGTAATGTTGGGCTACATTTTTCTACCAGGAATTCGGGATAAGTTTGAACATCCTTCGTATATTCAACAAGTGCATGGCAAATTGAAAAACACTTTTTTTTTAGACAAAGAATAGTTTTTAATCAATTATATATTTTCCATTTTGCTCAATAATCTTTTGCCATCTTTCTTTCAGCTGCATGATTCCGCGCTCATAAAATTTCTGGTCCTTATCAGCAAAAAACTGAACCAGGTGCAAGTGAAGGTCATCGTTATTTGTGAAAGTTTTACCATTCAAAGAATTCTGCAAACTTCGAGATAAATGGTAATCGGATGGTACTAGATCAGGGCTGTATGGGGGATGTGGCATCACTTCCCAGCGAAGCTCCAATAGTTTCCCACGAGTTGCCAAAGATGTGTGAGGCCTTGCATTATCTTGGTGGAAAACTACACCTTTCCGATTTGACAATTCTGGTCGTTTTTCTTTGATTTCTTCATCCAGTTTTATTAATTGTTGACAATAAACATCACAATTGATCGTTTGGTTCCTTGGAAGCAGCTCAAAAAACACAACACCTTTGTAATCCCACCAAACTGACTGCATGATCTTTTTTGGATGCAATTCAGCTTTCGATGTGGTTTGAGCTGGTTTATCGTGTTTGCTCCATGATCGTTTTCGAACTATGTTACTGTACAGGACCTATTTTTCATCGCCAGTGATGATTCTTTTTAAGAAAGGGTCGGTTTTATTTCGTCTAAGGTGCATATCGCAAAAGTCGATTCGTTGTATTAAATGAATTTCTTTCAATTCGTGAGGTACCCAAATATCAAGCTTCTTAACTAGCCCAAGACATTTTAAATGATTTTCAATTGTTGTGTGCGATATATGTAGCCTCTCCGCAACCTCTCGAACAGTTATATGACGATCCTCTTCAATTAAGACTTTGATTTGGTCATCATCAACTTCAGTAGGCCGACCAGAACGTTGCCCACCTTTGAGGGAAAAATCTCCAGAACGGAATTTTTTATACCAATTCTGACACGTGCGCTCTATTAAGCAATTAGCACCATAAACTTCACATATCTTTTTCTGAGCCGCAGCAGCTTTCTTTCCTTTACGGAAATAAAATAGTAAAATATGTCGAAAATGTTCGTTTCTGCACTCCATTTAAAATTAACCCACAACTAAGAGCTTTAATAAAAATCACGCACTACTTGCTTCTGAAGTTACGTCAGTTACGTTGAAACTTAAAGATTTCAATTATGGAGAGTAGAAAAAAGTGCATTTTTAAGCAAATAGAAATTATTTTAATACAAAGTAATTTTTATTTTTGTCCATTAAAGCTAACATTTAAAAGTCGGCTGATTTTTCGTAAGAAAAAATATATTTGTTTTTTAGAAATTTAAGATAACTAGTAATATTTTCAGAGTTGCCAATTACTGATTCATCTTATTTATACTACCATTTACTATAACATATTACAGGATTTGTAATAATTTTCATCATTATTTGTAATTTTCCCTGTAAGTCACCGTTAGATAATAAGTACGGGAAGTTTTCTCTTCTGTATCTGCTTCGAACAAGAAATGAATTGAAATTGAGGTTAAGAGATAAAGTTGGTAATTATCGTCTTCATGACAATATAAACGGGGCTATAACTTGAACTAATTATAAGTCCCCGCTTCGATTCCCGGACTGGTACACAATGGCTGCGAAAATCCGCCCCAGAATACGTTAACAAACCCTGGGTAGTGCCAGAATACCTAACGTGGGGGCTTATCCTAATTACGTATATAATTAGTACGTTGTAGCTGCGCTTATATTGTGTCGGTGTGGCGGCTGCTAGTGTCACTACTACCGCCACACCACCGCACCACCGTCGATGCTGTTTTGTCATCGGCGACGACGACGGCACACCGTTGTTTCCTGTTGCCGGGCAACCCGAGGCTAACGCGAGCATCGTACTTGATTCGTCCGCATTTTATGGATTTTTGGCCGACTGCCTTTTTGTGTAATTAATTATATTTCACTTTTGGTCCCGTTCGGACTCACACTGCACATTGTTCGTCTCTTTCTATGGACTTTTTTTTGTTTCATGCATCGTTTCTGGGATCGGATTTGCCAGAATCCGAAGTCTTGGAAGTCTTCAGAAGTATAGTCCTACTAACAAACTATACGAAGAACAGAAAAATAAATAACTTGTTTTAACTGTAAAATTTTTTGTTTTATAATATGACATTTCTGCAGATGAGTAAGAAATATATATAAATAGGATGGTTTTTTAAGAGCTTGAGACCTTAAAATGATAATACAAGACGGAAATATTGTTGGAATGAAATTTCTTTTATTATAATCTGGTAGATAATTTCATGGCATTTATTTTTTAAATATGGTTTCCGGCATATGTCCGCCGCGGCTACGAGTTACATGGTCCATTCGATCAGTCCAATTTTTGACTACTTTTTCCAATAAATTTGGCCGTATGGCGTCAATAGTGGCTTGAATATTGGCCTCCAATGCTTCAAGAGCTAGATTGTCGGCATAACGAATGACTTAACATAGCCCCATAAAAAGTAATCCAGAAGCGTTAAGTCGCACGAACGAGGGAGCCAGTGAACAGGATCACTTCTGGAA
>JAVIWB010004094.1:0-52971 GCA_031893035.1 Dermolepida albohirtum | reverse complement strand
AAAAAGTAAAATTTGCATAAATTTAGATTTTAATGGCATTGTTTTGAAGTGTGTGGTCGAATTGGATGTTAAACCTATCTAAACCTTGATATACAAATAATATATTCATTTCAATTCTTTCAATTCCAATAATTTTGACGTGAGTACTGTAAAACTTTTTTCATTGTAAAATTATAATGTCGCGAATAAGTAATACAATTTTTGACCATTTTGATAATTTTTTAGAAAAGATACAAAACAGTATTGTGTCGTGATAAGTTATATTATCCAAATTGAAAGTTAAAACATAAACAAAAATTATATCAATAAATAACATAAAACGAGTAATAATAATTACAATATCTGTTATTGTATTAATTATATTTTTGGATATATATCAATATCTGAATTGTATTATTTATACTTTTTGGATATATAAAACTTAAGCCTTATTTTAAAGGCCAAAAGGTAATAATACTTTAAGACAAACGTTGGAAGCCAAATATGTACTATTTACTCTTTTGATTTTTGAAAACCAAAATGTATTAGGTGCGCAACTAAGTTCTCGCTGTTTTTCAAGAGATAGCTCCAGTAGTAAGTGCTGGTCGATTGTGACATAACCAAAACGTCATGAACCAAGCTTAGACATATGGTAAACAAACCGCTTTGACATTTCATTCGAAGAAAACGGCGGCTTAAGCGCATCGAGAACTCCAAAAAGTTTACGGAGATGCTGCTCTAAGTGAACCAACGTGCCGTGATTGGTTCCGTCGCTTCAAAGACGGTGATTTCGATGTTGACGACCGTTCGCGTGAAGGAAGACTAAAACCATCGAAGACGCTGAATTGGAGGCATTGCCCGATGAGGATCCATGCCAAACGCAAAAAGAGCTTGCTTCAGCATTAGCAGTTAACCGCCAAGCCATTTTCCAGCGATTACATGCGTTGGGAATGATTCAAAAACAAGGAACTTGGGTTCCTTATGATTTAAAACCAAGAGACGTTGAGCGTCGTTTCTTCGCCTGTGAACAACTGCTCCAGCGGCAAAAAAGGAAGGGTTTTTTTCATCGCATTGTTACGCGTGATGAAAAATGGATTCATTACAGCAACCCAAAGAGAACAAAATCATGGGGACTGCCCGGTCATGCTTCTACGTCGTCGGTTCGGCCGAATATTCACGTTGCGAAGGTTTTGTTGTGTATTTAGTGGGACAAGGGCGGTGTTATTTATTATGAGCTGTTGAAACCGAACGAAACCATCACTGGGGAATGGTATCGAACTCAATTGATGCGATTGAGCCGAGCACTGCGCGAAAAGCGACCACAATGCGAGCAGAGGCACGAAAAAGTGATTCTACAGATGACAACGCTCGGCCTCACGTTGCCAAACCCGTTAAAACCTACTTAGTAACGCTCAAATGGGAGGTCCTACCCCACCCGCCATATTACCCAGATATTACGCCGTCCGATTATTACTTGTTCCGTTCGATGGCACATGGTCTAGCTAATCAGCAGTTCCGCTCTTATGAAGACATCTCAAAATGGCTTGATTCGTGGATAGCCTCAAAAGGCACGCGCGATCGTAAGAGGACTTCTGCTATAAACTTGAAGCAAACAGGAACTGCCTCGCTCAACATAACCTCTGTAATTGTTGCGGCGGTAAAATAACTGCATACTTAGTTTTATAGGATATGTGATCGAGTAAGTATATCATTATTAATTTATAAACTTTTTAAATTTTTATTTATTTTAAATACGTTTTTCATTAAAGATTTTGAGATATATAGAGTGGTGTACTAAATGAGGGGGTGAAACGATATCTCCAGAGTTTATGCATTCGATTTCTATTTAATTTTCGTTAACACGTTTTAAAGTCAGATCGAATACGAATGACATACAAGCTATATACGTATAAATAAAGGTGTCACAGACGATGTCTTCGGCACTTTTATTTCATGCCCGAATTTAATTTATTTTAACAAGATTATCTCTTAGAGTTCAGTTGAAGGGGTATATCAAAGAATTTTATAATTTTTAAAATTAATTAAATTAAGAGTTATGTGGCTTTTAAGTTTTGATCTGTGCGTACCATATAGTATAATACACAGTAATATGTTCTATTATGAAATATAGATTTATGGATTCGTAGCTATATTTCGCAATAAAATGTTAAAATTGGGCAACAATTCAATCAACGTACTAAAATATTACTGTGAATTTCATTAGTATTGGCTTTCTTTTAGTAATGATTTACGTTATTTATTGTTTAGACTGAGACCTATTTTAAGAATATAAAGCATGCAAAGCTTTGATGATTGATGAATATTTTGTGACACAAAATTTATTGTGTTAAATTGGCTGCATAATAATTATCTCAAACTTCATTCTTAATTCATAAAACATATCAATATGTTTAATAAATTCAGGAAACACATTAGTAACAGGTTCCTACGCAAAATAGTATTACATAACTTTTATGTTGTACAATATTCTCTCTTCATCTGCAAAACGGTGCCACGAGAGTTTTTCTGTTATGTAATTGATAATTTATAACTTATGTTTTGCAAGAAGTACTACCTTAATTTTATTGTATATATACTCATATACAATTAGAAATTCTAATCGCAATTTTTTTACTTAACTATTTATAAATGAAAGAAATATAACCCTCATACATAAATGTAAATAAAGTTGCATACTAATTCTAAATAAACAGTTTTAGTGGCTTGTAAACATTTAGTTCAAAATCTATTTTCCAACAAAAAATATTATCGTGACTAATTGCTTACTTATATATATTTTATATCTGTATAATAAATTAATAATTCTAATGGCAATTTTTGTTTTCATAGATTATACAACAGATTAAGTTTAACTTCTTCATGCCTCGTTCAATATGATGATTTAGTAAGGCTAATAGCAATTTTTGTATGCTTACTTTCTATAATTGTTCAATTTTAAGCTGTTTATTTTTTTAATAATGGTAACGATGACAAACATAAACATTAAACATGTTTCTAAATTTATAAAATGTCTAGCTTATAAAGAAGGATTTATTTATAGAATCTGAAAATAAAATATAATAGAAATTTTAAAAATAAACTATATAAAAAAGTTGATAATATGAACAGTGTTAAATCAAATTTTGCACTGATAACAGCACTGGTCATTAAATTGACTGTCATTCAATTTTTTTCTTAAAGCGTCATCCGAAAAAAATTATTCGATAATCAGCTTTAGAAATATCGTATGATATACAGTGTGTATCAGCCAAATGGAATAAATTCGATAATAATTAAATGGAAGGATGTTCGAAAAAACGCTCGGACACGTCGATTGGGATTAAAAGTTGCGTATTTTCTTAAATAAAAAGTTTATATACAGGGTATGTCATGTAAAAGTGGTCAACATCAACTGTCTTATTTTAAATACAACACCCTGTCAAATATTAAATTTTTGGATTCTTTAGAAAATTCCAGACATATTTCATGTACAATGTCCTATACCTATCTTCGACTGTTTCGGAAATATTAAATGTTTTCAGATTAATTTGAAAAATGTTTGATAATGTAAAAAATAACAAAACATTGTCACTGTAGGAGATGCTCAAAGTGTTCGCCGCAAACATCTTGACAACATCTTAATCTTAAATAAAATTTTTTTCTAACGTTGCTCAACATCTCAGGTGTGACCGATTCAATCGCAACTATTATTCGTCTTCTTAAGACACCTAAGTCGAGGGGTTTAGTTTTGTATACTATACTCTTGACATATCCCCATAAGAAGAAGTCTCTTGGTGTTAGATCAGGGGATCGTGCTGGCCATTCCATCGATCCTCGCCTACCTATCCACCGATTCTTGAATATTTGGTTGAGGTACTGCCGGACATTGATTTGGTAATGGGGTGGTGCTCCATCTTGCTGGAACCACATCGTATTTGCTGGAACTTGTGGATTTGCTAGATCAGGATATAGGTTTGTCAAAGCTGGCACGAGATTATTTTGAAGCAATGCTAAATAATTGTCGCCATTCAAATTTCCATCAATGATAAAAAGACCTACGATATGATCTCCAACAATTCCTGCCCAAACATTAACCTTCTCAGGGTATTGCGTATGTTCTTCCCTCATCCAGTGAGGATTTTCCCTGGACCAATAGCGACAATTTTGACGATTAGCATGACCGTGAAGCGTAAAGCGTTCTCATCAGAAAATAAAATATGTTCTAATTGGATCACGTTGTTATCTATGCATTTTATTTTCTTTTAATGTGCGAGTAATCGATGAATGGCAAACATCGAACATTGACGCTGCTTGTCTACTAGAAGTATGCGGGTCTTCTTCAAACTTAAGCACAATATCCAGTTTGGTATCATTACTTACATGCAGCTGCTTTTTTTATTTGCCTTACATGTCCAAACTCGCGAAACTGCTTTTCTATTTTAGTAATTGTTCCTTGGGATATAGGCAGCAAATTTGGAAATTTCTCATGAAATAAGTGAGCAACTTCCATTTGTGTCCGTGTGTATCTCCATAACCAATCATCTGCAGAATTGTTATTTTGTGCATTTCTGTTAAATGAACCATTTTGCTGAAATGTAGTTAACGAAATTCAAACAGTTATGACACTGACAACACTATGACACTGACAACACTTTGCTAAGGCAAGGTATTTTAAAACGAAGTACAAGTACAATTAAAGATTTTCACTTAATAGTTCGGTAAACAAACTATTATGTGAAAATCTTATTTTAATTGTAAACAAAATTATTAATCTGAAAACATTTAATATTTCCGAAACAGTCGAAGATAGGTATAGGACATTGTACATGAAATATGTCTGGAATTTTCTAAAGAATCCAAAAATTTAATATTTGACAGGGTGTTGCATTTAAAATGAGAAAGTTGGTATTGACCACTTTTACATGACACACCCTGTATATAAACATTTTATTTTAAAAAATACGAAACTAAAAATCCCAATCGACGTGCCCGAGCGTTTTTTCGAAAACCCTTCCATTTAATTATTATCGAATTTATTCCAACAAAGATGATATATGGTTCAAATTTATTTGAGAAATGACGGAAAAGTGAATGGGTTTATTCTGTAAGAGACACATATGAAGATTTTCTAGAGGAATTAAGAATGGAGGTTTTCTGTATTATCATTTCTATTTCATCTTAAACTGAAAGTTAAATTTTGTTTGTTTTATTATAATGTAGATTTAATATAGGTTTTAGTACAAAAATCATCATTATTGTTATTAAAACTAAAGTATTTCTAGAAAGTTATTCTAATAAAGCTTCATTCTCATATTCAGAGGTTTTCCGAAATAATTTAATTACAGTTACTGTGCATACAATTATAACTACAATACAATTGTAAGTTATTTATATTGTATTGTAATTATATGTAAGCACAGTAACTGTAATTAAATTATTTCGAAAAACCTCTGAATATGAGAATGAAGTGTTAAAGTAGTATTTACACGGATTAGAATAATCATTACATATTTTATAGGTATTTGAGATTCATTTGATTCAATCCCTCATTAGCATAATATTATCATAAACTCTTGTAAAGTTTTAAGTTTGTTTAATTTTATAACGGTACAGGTAATTCCACTCTATTATGTTCATACAATAATTGCAGACATCCCATCCCATTATTGCTGTAGTGGTGGAAAATTTGTTTACTGTGGTAAAATGTTAATTAAGAAACAGTTCTTTCTCAGCATCGAAATCAAAAGTTTTCTTTTTACATAAATTATTATAGAAAAGTTTTATCAAAGGAAAGTTCTCATTTTACAATCATTTTGGTTTTCTAAGCGTTTAAATTTAAGTATTGCTATAGTGTACTTAGTGATAGAAAATAAAAATTAATTATTTTGGAGTACTTCATTTGCATTAATAAACGTTACCGAACACAACCCATGCCCGGTGGAATATCAATTTACAAAGGCCTGTGCCAACAAAACAACAATTTAAATGCATCTATTCTCCACAGAAGAGACACCAGTGGATCAACGGTTGCAAAGGGAATCACTATTGAAATGGCGAGGCAATTGAGAAATGTCCACAGATTTTTCGGCGACATTGATAGCGAGAACTAGATCTTTCTTGACGTACCCTTGTAAATCATCTGCACTTACATCCTTACCGTTTACAAGTGATATACGAAGAACTTTCTGTAAATATACCCCGGAGACAAGAATTCTGTCATCGATTTGTTGATAATTTCAATGATAATAATGAGGCCATGGTTCCCTGGTTCCACCTGTCTCGCTTTTTGTCAACTCTTTAGACGTGAGAATGTGTAGCACTGATGAAAAAAGATTGAAGTTTGGGCAGTTGTTAGTCGAGGAAGAATAATTGACTCATATTTTCTGAAGGAATATTAAATGCTGAGTAATATCGATTGGAAATTTGGTTACCATTTGTAAATATGTTGTACGATGTTGAATTATTGGAAGGTCATTTTCAACAAGATGGGCGGACACATACTACAAATGATAATATTATTATGCGGTCATCACGATCCTGCGATTGAATACCATGGGACGTATTTATGTCTATATTTAAAAAACTTCATTTTTATTTCTATCTGTATTGATTTAAGTGATCTTCAATAAGGGATCGTTAACAAGATTGACGAGATTGAAAATGCACTTAGGACTCTTCAAAACGTGATCAATTCTATTAGGAAAAGAATTGCACTCTGTAGAAATGTAAGGCCATGTAACACTTCTTATTTAATACACTTTTCTTTTTTATTTAATAAACTTATTTGGATTTTTCTTTAACAGACTCTTTTTTTTTGTAATATGCCGTAATCATAATAGAAAAATGTAAAGAGGTAAAGAAACTCCAGAAAGATCATAATAAATCTGAAGGCGTTACAGTGAAATAGGCTTTATTACCCCAAGTATCTTAAATTTTCGTTGATTTATATGGTCGAAAAATGAAGGTCGATAGGTGAGAAAAAATGGTAATTACTAGGTGGCAACCGGAGTAAGATATATAGGTGTTTCAATGTTTCCTTGGCACAGCTGGTCAAACTATATTATTGTTTGACCAGCTGTGCTTAGGAAACTTTGAAGCACCTATATTACTGACTGGCTCACTGACGCTGAAGATCGTCTGCGTCAGTAGGCGGCAGACCAGTTCCAGAAGATGACGAATGAGATCTCGTTGAAACGTCGGGAAAGCGGTTCTTCTCAGGAAACAACTCACATACGGCTTAGAACCCATCTTCATATATATGTATAAAGAAGTATATATTGCAGAACATTTGAAAGGAATAACTGAAATTAAGGAACTGATAGGTCAAGGTTATGTATTTTTTGTAATAATTTATTTGTTGGTGGCCTGAATGAAAACGTTCTGGGTCAGATGTATTTAATTGCTACGAGATATTTGCAAAGGATAAATAATTAAAATATTTATAAATTTATAAAGCAGCTCTTAAGATATTTTTATATTTCTAAAAAAAATATTTGTCATCAGATGCAACTTATTTGATCAAGCATTCTTACTGATTCTTCATTGGTTTATCAATGAGGATGGTTGGTCAAGAAAAAAGTATCATTATTTATTAAGACATGCTTTATAATAAATGCACAAAAATCTATCGTTGACATTAAACAAAAACCAATTCTTCTTCTGACATTAACAAATATAAGCTTGCGGTCGCTGCTTATTATTTATTTCCTTAACGGCTGCCAAGTTATTTAATCAATTGTGGAAGAACTTTGTTTTCAGATAGCCGAATAAATGGGAATCCAACGGATCAATCAGTGAGCGTAGTGGCCAATAGTTTCTACTGCTTAACCTGCCGCCAAAAATTCATGAGTAACGCGAGACGGCACTCCATCTTGTTGCAAATATTTTGTTTGAATTCATTAGGTAGTTCTTTGATCAAGTGTCCTAATATTTATGTATGATACTGTTATGTATTAATAATACCACAAACAGATGACAAAATCTTATCTCACGAGAGCACCAAACCTTATCACACGTTCTTCTCGTATTCAAAATGCAATTATTCAGGTTTTTATTGAACCATTAACAGTTCATTAATGAAACTTCTACAGTACAGTTACATGATAAACTTAAAATAGCCCAATTTATAATACAAATATACAAAATGAATTAAACACATATGCCCCTGTTTTGAGCATCTAGCTTTCAAATTGTTCTATTTTAATAATAATATTATTTAAATTCGTTCTTTAATATCATCTGTTAGAATTGATGGTAGCTCAGTAGATTTACCCTTGCAAAAGCATTTATTTTCAAATTGAGCTGATTTCTTTGCGGTTACTTTATACGACGAAATATGATCAGAATAAGTTTTGTTAAATTACTCAATGCGAGATTGCAACAAATATACCCACTCGCCGTTCTCTCCACGAATAATGCATACAAATTAATACAAAGATAGTTAAGATAGTTTAATTATAGTATAATAATTTACATTTTCTGTTATACTTATCTTAGCAAAAAAAACCTATCAGATAGTAGTTTTAAAAAGAATAGTTTTTGATTTAAATAAAATGAATAATTAAAATAATAACGAAGAAATCAGCAAAACATACAAAATCAAATAATCTGTGAGATAATATTAATGAGGTGATATTTGATAATAAAAATTAAATGCTTCACCATGATTGCCCTTTTGAAAACGACAAACGTATTCAAAATTATGGTGGAAAATTCAAACAAACTTCAAACAACCTCAAACAAAGTCATACTGCACATTGTCAAAACGAACGCTACTTATTTTAATGAAATACGTAATTGCCATGGTGTACTAAAATATTTATAATAACATAACTAATAAAGGCATTTATTAAAATCAAAGAAATATAAACATTATATGATTCTATTGTTATCTATTCTTCTGCATATACGTATATCTTTAGTATTGTTGCATATAAATACGTGTTTTAGTTGCCACTGGTACCTGAAAAGAAGAAGCAAGTAGTGCACTGACAAAAAATTATTGATTTCATTCAGTTGTAGCAGACATTCTTGAAAGCACCATTTGTAAATACTCGTATTTTAAAAAGTTTTATATTTCCTTTACATTCTTAAGACATGAATCATTTCTATATATATTTTTAAATTATTAAATAGATAAAAGTCAATTTGTATTTCTAGACAACTTTTAAGTAGAGTCCAAATAGTATGTCAAATTTAACGCAGGGTATGCATTCTATGCAACTGAATTCTGTACAAAAAAATATATAAAAAGATTCTGTATACATATACTACCGGTCATATTTATTTGCCCACCCTTAGTTTTAGCCAAAATTAATAACCTATCAAATGTGTACTGAAAATTTATTTATTGTACCAATACAATAGTGTAAAATAAACATAAAATAGTTACATTTTTCTTATATAAAAACTTTATCATTAATTATTATTAAATTTTGCTCTCATCAATGTGCCCACCTTTATTTTTGATAATTGCGGCACACAACCGCGGCATCCTTTCAATTAATTTTTGCAGTGTATCTTCTGTAATTTGTGTCCAGGCTTCTTGAAGTTGTTCCCACAGTAAAGTGGTGGATGAGAGAGCACGTTCTCGAACCTTCCGGTCCAATTCTTCCAAAAGAAGCTCTATTGGGTTCAGATCAGGACTTTGAGCTGGCCATATCATTATAGAGATTTGCCCTTGCTCTTCTAGTTGACGCAAGTAATCGCCACACAATCTGGAAGTGTGTTTCGAATCGTTGTCCTGTTGAAATACAAAGTTTTCGCCAAGAATCCTTAGTCCTGAAGGTACAGCGTTATTTTCTAAAATTTCCTTGTAGCCTTCTTTTCTTAGGATTCCCTCAATTTTGACGAGATCGCCTACAGATCTTCCACCAAAACACCCCCAAATCATTACTGAACCTCCTCCATGCTTTACGGTAGGCGCAATACATTCTGGAAGTACTCTTTCTCCTGCGGATCTTCTTACGAATATTCGCCTTTTATTACCGAAAAGTTCAAACTTCGATTCGTCTGTCCACAAAACATTATTCCACTGATCAATCGTCCAATTCTTATGTTCTTTAGCCCAATTTAGTCGTTCTATCTTGTTTTGCTTTCGTAGTAGTGGTTTTCGCAGAGCAATTCTTTCGTATAAACCCGCTTGCCTTAACCTTCTCTGTACCGTGGACACACTACTTGGTTTAGCACGCGCTCTATTCGTTTCAGTAGCAATTTCTGGTGCTGTTTTTCATCTATCGCGTCTACTTATCCATATTAGATGCCGGTCATCTGCAGATATCGTCGCTGTGCGTCGTCCAGATCTTCTTTTGTTGGAAAATGTACCACTTTCTTCAAATTTTTAATGTTATAATCAACGGTTCTGCGATTTAATCGTAATTCTTTTCCAATTTCGCGATTACTTTTACCCGTACGATGATAAGCAATTATCATAGCACGCATTTCAACAGATAATTCCTTCGTCTTCGGCATTGCATTAAAATATTCACAATAACTCTTCACTGTTTTCGCAACAAAAGATGAACGATGACTGACATAAAATTTATTTTCCTTTTTGAATAACACATCCTAATATTGTAATTAGTTAGTACAACAACATAATATTGGTAATACCTTTCGGAAATGCAGGTAAAACTGTTAGTACTGTAGGGATTAGCCTATATAATATATATGGTATTTTTCCAATTTTTGACACCTTTACGATTTATCATAAACAATTTAAGATTTTCGCAGAAATTCATATGGAATTACTTCCACTAATAATATTGTTGAATAATTATAATACAGATTTTTAGAAAGATAATCCGTATTTCAGGAAACATAAAATTGGGGAGGGCAAATAAATACGACCGGTAGTGTATATACTCGTACGCTTTATATAAACTGAATGCATTACAAATAAAAAGTTTTATCCTATTTCATGGGAAAATAAAACTATTTTAAAAATATTTTTAAATACCTGTAACAGATTCTTAAATAAAAATTTTAACCTATTCTGAGTACCTGTTTATTTTTTTAAATATGAGATGTATATCAATTGTAGCAGGTCAAAGTTTAAATTTAAATTTTGTGCTGGTATTGACTTATTTTACAGGAAATTAGCAGTAGAGATGGAGGGATGGTGTGACATATAGAGTTGGGATATTTTTCCCGCGGGCCAGGATCGTAACAAGGCGAGTATGCGAATAAACGGGCGCCCTTGCGCTGCGTACGTTATTTACTTTTGTTTTATAAACAACACACTTACATTATTTACAACTGTTCTCGCATAGCGCAAAATTGATAAGACTAACAAAATGTCTGCAGCATGACGTAAGTTTTCACATTTATCTCGGGGAGCAACGTAAGCCGGGTTGAAAAGGTGTTAAAAATGATCGCTCGAAATCTATGGATTAAAATAATCTTTAGAAATAGATAACGAATCTATACATTCACCATCACAAATTTGTCTTAAAAAACACTCTTTTAATATTTGAATTTTGTTTTTGAAATTAATGCATCCACCTCTGGGTTAACGTTGTCGAATACTTTGTGCACTTGTCTCTGTGGGAACGCTTTACACCACACATATTCGCTGCACTATCGCTTACAAACAGTTGGTCAGTTGAAAGTAAACATATTTTAGCGTATCCAGCACTACCTTCATAATTGCTTCACCAGTGCACTTTTAACAGTTGAACTGAAAAGTCCCCGGTCTACCATAGTAAAACACAGTTTTTTGGCAAAATTCGATTTTGTTATTCAACATAGTTGCCTTCGAGGGCGATACACCGATTATAGCGTTCTTCCAACTTTTCGATACCATTTTTGTAGTACGAATTGTCTTTAGCCTCGAAATAGGCCTCAGTTTCGACGATCACCTTCTCGTCCCTGCTAAATTTCTTCCCGGCGAGCATTCTCTTGAGGTCTACAAACAGGAAATAGTCGCTGGGGGCCACATCTGGAGAGTACGGTGGATGGGGAAGTAATTCGAAACCCAATTCACTTAATTTGGCCATTGTTTTCATTGATTTGTGACACGGTGCATTGTCTTGGTAAAACAGCACTTTCTTCTTCTTCATATGGGGCCGCTTTTTTGCGATTTCGTTCTTCAAACGGTCCAATAACGCTGTATAATAGTGGCTGTTGATAGACTGGCCCTTTTTAAGATAATCTATGAAAATTATTCCATGCGCTTCTCAAAAAACTGACGCCATAACTTTTCCAGCTGACTGTTGCGTCTTTCCACGCTTTGGAGCCGGTTCATCGCGTGCAGTCCACTCGGCTGACTGTCGATTGGATCTGGAGTGTAGTGATGAATCCATGTTTCATCTATTGTCACATATCGACGCAAAAACTCGGTTTTGTTACGATTTAACAGCTTCAAACACAGCTCAGAATCATCAACTCGTTGTTGTTTTTGATCGAATGTGAGCTCGCGCGGCACCCATTTTGCACAGAGCTTCCGCATGCCCAAATATTCATGCACGTAAAGTTGCAACTCGAAGGCAACTATGTTGAAGTTGCCTTCGAGGGCGATACACCGATTATAGCGTTCTTCCAACTTTTCGATACCATTTTTGTAGTACGAATTGTCTTTAGCCTCGAAATAGGCCTCAGTTTCGACGATCACCTTCTCGTCCCTGCTAAATTTCTTCCCGGCGAGCATTCTCTTGAGGTCTGCAAACAGGAAATAGTCGCTGGGGGCCACATCTGGAGAGTACGGTGGATGGGGAAGTAATTCGAAACCCAATTCACTTAATTTGGCCATTGTTTTCATTGATTTGTGACACGGTGCATTGTCTTGGTAAAACAGCACTTTCTTCTTCTTCATATGGGGCCGCTTTTTTGCGATTTCGTTCTTCAAACGGTCCAATAACGCTGTATAATAGTGGCTGTTGATAGACTGGCCCTTTTTAAGATAATCTATGAAAATTATTCCATGCGCTTCTCAAAAAACTGACTGTCGATTGGACTCTGGAGTGTAGTGATGAATCCATGTTTCATCTATTGTCACATATCGACGCAAAAACTCGGTTTTGTTACGATTTAACAGCTTCAAACACAGCTCAGAATCATCAACTCGTTGTTGTTTTTGATCGAATGTGAGCTCGCGCGGCACCCATTTTGCACAGAGCTTCCGCATGCCCAAATATTCATGCACGATGTGTCCAACACGTTCCTTTGATGTCTTTAGGATGTCAGCTATCTCGATCAACTTTACTTTACGGTCATTTAAAATGATTTTGCGAACTTTTTTGATGTTTTCGTCGGTGACAGCCTCTTTTGGTCGTCCACTGCGTTCGCCGTCTTCGGTGCTCATTTCACCACGTTTAAACTTAGCATACCAATCAATTATGGTTGATTTTCCTGGCGCAGAGTCCGGAAACTCCTCATCAAGTCATGCTTTTGCTTCAACGGTATTTTTTCCCTTCAAAAAGCAGTACTTTATCAGCACACGAAACTCTCTTTTTTCCATTTTTTTAAATAACAAAAGTAGATTCACTCTTAACGCAATATCTCAGTAACTAATGGTCGGATTGCTGTCAAATTTTGACACGTTTCGTTTGAAGGTTAGTACTATCTAAAAAACTTTTCAGCCGACCTGGTATAATATTTTGCTAGCTAACAGAATCGGAAATGTCGCTTTAACAAGATCTAGAACACGCACTATAATATTCAAAATAGAATGTTTTTTTAGATCTGTCGTTTCGTCGACGTAACTACAGTTATTTATTTTTTACTACAGCTTTGATCAAAAGTCATGAAACGGTTGCTTATCGAGTAGATCAAGTCTCAAATCACAGGCGATTATTATGAACAGTAAATCAAATACAGATTGTGTTTTTAGTAGTACTTTATTTTTCTTATTTTGGTGTTGTACACTCTTTATAAGATTTTTATAATCGTGTTTGTCCCAGCACATCACGGTTTATGGCAAACTTTGCACTATATCTAAGCATATAAGCAATAATTATACGTTCGCCTTATATAAAGAAGCGCTCGGTACTAACTTATAATTCTACACTGCATCTGCTTTGTTACATAACACCAGTGGGGGCGCTGCACACTCAGTACGAACCTGGCTCGTGGAAGTAAATTCCAACTCCGGTGATATATAACGATATGGTTACAATGTTTGCAAAGAAAGTTTTAAAAGAAGCTCTTTATTACTGAATTTTAATATCTGGTAATTCAATACTTGATAATATTCGAGTTCTTCTATTAAAATCTTTCGTCAAAGTGATTATTTAAAATAAAATTTGCTTACAATGGAGTATTTTTATAAAATAAATTTTCTAGTTTCTTTTTGAAAATTGATTTATTTGTTAATGTTTTTTTTTTTAATTTTTAGTATTTCATGTAAATAATAATTATCTTAATTCGTGTCTTCTTATAATCAAATTTTGTTCTAAATTTTAGTAATTTAATTTAAACGACTACATTAAAAATGTTAATACATGAACTATTACTCAAGTTACGGACCCAAATAGTCAAGCTATACACTAAGTTTCTAATAATGGAATATAGTTACAGCATTGTCTAAAAGATGACACAAGTTGTTGAAATTTTTAATTTCTGTCAATACCTAGTTTAATATGGTTTAAAGTAAATACACATGTAGTCTAAACAATGTCCAAACTAAATTACATTCAATATCGCAACATTAAATGATTGTATCCATTAGACCAAATAATTGATATACAGATTTTTTTGCTAGCTGATTCGTATTGAATCACGTTAGCTTATGACGCTTAAACATGTAAAAAATAGGATTTCATGTGATAATTATAAGTTTCTGAACTTCTAATCGTTTCAAAAATATTAAAATACGTTATTATCCATATGTATAGTCAACTAATAAATTTAATACATAATAAAGTTTCCTTCATCAAGAGTTTGAAGTATAAGTAATAAATTACGAACATTAGCATAATGAAATAAGAAAGTACCAAAAAGTTAGTTACTCTTGATATCTAGATGCAAAGTGTAATTAATTACAGTGAAATTTAATCGAACAAATACATCTTGTTAAGTCTAGCGGATTAATTATAATATTAGGTTAATTAAATATGCAAAAGTTTTGGCGTAAAGATCAAGAAGAGCAAACTGTTTTACTTAACATTAATTCTCTATACATGATTAGCATTAATCAAGAAGTTACGAAGTTTGGTGTTCGAACTTTCTTAATCTATTTAATATGATTGCACTAAATAAAGGATAGCGTAAGTTAAAATTCTATTTTCGAAGGACTAATTTCTATCAGAAGTCATTTAATTTCTTTGTAATGTGTATAAATAAACAATTTTACTAAGTAGTACACAAAACAGACTCAAGCTTATACGTTAAGTGACATAAATTAATTCTGTGTTTACCCGGAAAAAGTTGCTATCTTTCTTCTTTTTTCTTCATGAAATGGTTTTCCTGAGCTGAACAAAGTTCTTTACTTTTTCATCATCTATGTTTTAGTTGATTTCTATTTTTATAGGATTCTTAGGTTTTCTCTTAATGGTGTTGTTGAAAGAATTTCACTTAATACAAGATCTTACACGATTAGATATGACAAGGCAGCTGGTGAAGAATGTGTTAAGGCCGTTTATGTAGACCTTATCTATTATCGCATGAGCTTGAAGCAATTGAAAGATTTTGATATTCTTAAATTTTTTTGAAAACGTTTTTGTGGTATTTCTAGAATATATTCTTGTAGTGAAGGGATATCAAGATCATGATCACACTGTTACGGACAAACCGACGCACCCCAGTAACGAAAGTTGTTATGAAGAATTTGTAGTCTCGATTTTGGCCTGACTAAAAGTAAAATTGTATTATTGTGAGCTTTTGGTCAAGACCGTTATTATGATGAATTAAAGGGTTCAGATGTATCACTGCTTGATTCACTCACAGGAAGAGTTCATAAATATGTCGTTTACATGTTAACTTGCTATCAAGTGTAAGGCTTAGATGGGTGGTGCAAAATTTCCGTGAAACTTGCACGCCAAATATCTCTGTATTTTGGATATATAACCTTCAGGGCTCTTACTGAAAAGAACAGCAGTCCTTTTGGCAGGATTGATTTTGACTCTCTATGTTGCAAATCAATCCTCCAAGTCATCTGTAGTTCCTTATAGCTTTTGAAATACTAGCCAGTGAGTTCAAGATGTCGTGTATAATATGTTATCTGCAAAAAGTGTTAAATGAATGTTGTTTTGTGGTTTTGATGTGTCATGTAGATATAGATTACAAAGAAAACGTGCCAACATTAAACCTTTTTTTAGCTAGAGTTTGTAGAATCTTTTTCTTAATGGGTTTATAATTACGTATTTTTAATAGAATATTCTATTTTAGGGAAAGAAGTATATTAACTTCATAAGGATGAGATTTCAGCATTATAGTTTATGGATTAGGCCTTGGTGTCAAACTTTGTCAAAATCTTACTCAATATCAAGGAATAAAGCAATTGCTGAATTTTTTCCGTTGAAGTTATTAATAATAAAGTCAACTACTCTGTGAAGTTGGTTAGTGGAAGTAGAATGATAATTCTTAAGATCGGATTGTTCATATTGAATCTGTTGTAGTTTTCCACTTCCTCTTCTGGCAAAGTATGACTTTTTCCACAACCTTCGCTAAGAATTTAAGTAAGCCACTGATTTATAAGATTGAATAAATGTTGTATTTTCTTTCATACCATAATTATTTCAGTATTCTTCCATACAAGCAGTTACTAGTATAACAAGCATTTTACATAAAATGCAAAGTACATATTAGAAAAGCAACAGCTCTGAGTAATTCGAAATATCAGTGAAGATATGGGTTTAAGTTTATTACAGATACGATAGAAACGTAACCGGGTATTTACTGTTTCTTTATTGTGATTAGGATATTATAAAAGAGAAAAGAGACGTTTTTAACAATTTATGAATATATTTATAGTTAGATGTGTGTTTTATTTTTAACTTGTAATAGGCTAAGATGATTTGGCGAGATGTGAGTTTCGACTAAAAGGACCATCTTTCGGAAAAAAATAGTATTATATTCTAATTCTGTCATATTTCTAAGATGACATCCGAAATTTGCTTAATTTCTGACATTTGATTTGAATGTTGTGCAAGTAAATATTACTAAACGCGTTTGAAATTTGACTTATATGCAATAAACTTTGGGTGATGCTCCTTCGAAAGTCACCATTTGTCATGATATGAGCATCTGAGATAGTGTACGACCAGGGCTATCAAGAATTGCAACAATTTCGGAAATAATCAATAATATTAACCGAAAAATTGAGAGATAGTATGGTGAATATATCCATTGAACATGTGTGCATATTACATTTTACTCAAGTTATCAATAAAGCAAGTGAAATGAGTTATGAATTGTTATAAAAAATGCGAACGTCATGTGATAATTTGATGCTGTTTAATAGAACCAAGGCGATTTCTTTCTGAAGAAATATTGTGGTTTAAAAAATCTTTTTCTTTCTCCAAAAGAATATTAAAATATGGCTATTGGCGGATAAGGCATTTCTGAAATTCGAGGGGGTTATTTTCATAATTGCCCAAACCGTTAATGGACTATATATGAATTTAGGCAACCAATTTCTGAAAAATAACTTGAAAGGGTGCATGAAGAAGGTTTCAGCTCATCGTCTCATATTGGTTAAGATGTTCGCGACAAAATGGATCAATTGAGATAACATGTCAGTCACCTAAAGATAATAAAAAAAAATTAGTTTCATTAATCGATTGTTTTATTTCAAGTGCCACTGAATGACCCTCATAATCAAATATTAACTCCGTATACCTGCAACATTTCCACAAATGGAGTTATGTACTTTTTCCGCCCTTTCATTACAAATTTAGTACGGATGGAGGAAAGCATGTTAGGATTATTTATGACAACAAACTAATGAACTATTTATACGGATATTGAATCATTTACAACTAAATCACACAATTACTATAATAAAAAAATACATTTTTTTCACACGCCAGCATTGAAGTAGTTAACGTTATTCGACTGTGTGTCGGACTTTTTACTAAATTAATAATTATTTAATTCAAAAAGATGACCAACAAAACATTTTAATTATATCGGAACTGTATAATAGCGTATTTACAACATTTGACAATTCTAGATTAATAATGTACACTTTTCTAACTAAATATTGAAATGTTTTTTTTTCCTTGAATATTTACAAAGGAAATATTCTTTTGTAGGGAAAAATATTCTTAAGGATATGCAAATAGAGATTGATAAATATTTAATGTTGTATTTGCATGTATTAACGGCACACAACCAAAAAAAAATAATATATTTCTAGTACTATACTTATGTCGTACTAACGAATATAGTATTTTTATGATTGCAAATGACAATAATTTTGACATTGACACATAATACTATTAATGCGATTAGACATTTCGACCAAAATTTTCGTACACCTTTAATATTTTAATGAAAGATCTTTAAAATGAGTAGTAATAAACTTTTTGCATCTTGTGGTGAAGAACTAAAAGTTCACGAGTGGTCGAGTGGCAAGAGTCTTTATAGCCTTTCTCCACCAAGTACCTCTGGTAACTTTTTCAGAAACATATCTTGGTCCGTATCCGGTAAATATTTGTTGGCAATACCAGCAAACAGTAAACCGACCCTTATTAAAAATATTATTGAAGACGAAGATATACACTTTAATGCCGATACTTTGGAAGAAATAGAACGCGCAGATGTAGGAATATTCTCAAGAAATTTAGAGTACTTAGCAACATTTGGAACGACGGAAGGTGATATTTATGTGATTGATATTTTGACCAATAACATTGTTGGAACGTTTGCCGCACTGCCTTCACCTATAACTTTTCTGGATCACAGTCGTAATGATATTCTTTTGGCTGGGGGATGTAAAAATGGTCAAATATATCTATATAATTCCCCAGAAAAAATTTGTGCTACTTTTGTTGTTCCGTGCAGTCACACCTTATCATCTATGCTTTTCCATCCCACTAGAGAATCTTACTTAGCTGCGGCTAGTAAAAAAGGTGTTGTAGCAATTTGGGATGTAAATACAAATACTGCACAATTTGCTGTAAATGATCACACAGAAAGCATTACAGATATGGCTATTTCTGTTACAGAAGAATTACTGACAACGGTCGGAGCAGATAAAAAAGTATATATATACGACTTGCGTACGAAAGAGGTAGTGTTCAATAAAATTTTTAGCTCGGAACTCTCTGCTGTTGCGTTCTCTTTAGCTGGAGAAAAATTTGCACTAGGTACAACGCAAGGCAGAATTCTTTTCATTGATAAAAGGCAACCTAACTATATTACATCTTCCATAGAAGCGCAAAAAGGATCAATTAAAGGCATTCGTTTCTGTAATAATTTGACAAATTTTAAAATGAAAGACTCACTGTCGGATCCCATATTGGTTGACGACGAGTCCACATTAAAACAACTAACAAGTATTGAATCAGATTTAAAAACTCAAGCTTCAGGAGATTTCTTACCAGACGACAGAGCTTTTCTTTCTAGAATTCCTGGTGGTATGGACGACATTATGAAAATTAATATTTCTGATAATCTCTTAAAAGAAGCCACTGAAGATGTTGGTGACGTCCAAAAAAACTTTTTACAGATTGAAGCTGACAGATTGCTAGCAATTGAAAACGAAATTGCTAAATTTAATAAAAATATGTTACATGCGTTCATGGAAGAAATAAACGCGCAATTCTTAAGAATTCGTATGGCAGTTAGCCGAGAATTTTGTCGTATCGAACAAAATAACAATAGAAGATGGCAAGAATTTAATGCAACATTATTAAAGTTAGCGGGTTGCGAAGAAACTAAAAGAGGGTCAGAAAATGTTCTATCTGAAATTTTGAGTAACGATAGTCATCATACATTAGAATCTAAACCCGAATCTCTATATACACCTACAAAAACCAAAGTAAACGATTATAATTTTCAAAATTAAGTGTTTATGTGTACAAAATTGTGTTTGTGT
Source organism: Dermolepida albohirtum (assembly GCA_031893035.1). Taxonomy (NCBI): domain Eukaryota; kingdom Metazoa; phylum Arthropoda; class Insecta; order Coleoptera; family Scarabaeidae; genus Dermolepida; species Dermolepida albohirtum. Next base: position 33,014 of record JAVIWB010004094.1, on the reverse strand, counting down.
ATTGTGAGTTATTTAAAAAACTTGTATATGTTATTTGAAGTAGTGGCAAAAAGAAATAAATTTACTGTTTAACTAGCTAATTTTTATTATAACGTATTGTGGATTCCATTAACTGAATCTGGTACTTTGTCAAGATTTCATTCATATTAGTAACTGCTAACTGCAAACTAAATTTATATTTAAGCATTTTGTACAAATATTTTTCACAATTATATTTGCATTTTAATACATTGGATGATTAAAAATGTATCTATTAGCAACGTTCAATCAGATAAATTGACGTTAGCATTATTTCTGTTACTGCTATTGAGGTTATTCTGTTACGTATTGTGGTTTTGTGTATGATTGTTGATGGTATGGATTATGGTGCGGTGGTATTCATATATTTAAGCTATAGAATATTACGGCTGGTGATTATATACTGACATCTAATATAACGTAAATAGCAGGCTTAAATAGAACTTAATCAGGCTGCGCTTGAATCGTAATAGTATTAAATTAAGATGTCAAGTTATTGTTTGTAAGTTGAATATCTTATTTAGAAGGGATTGTTCATAAAAGACTTACATATGTTACATCGTTTATGATGATTATTCGTGGAATCGAACGCTTGCGGCAAATTAGTAATCCTAATGAATTATCCATACCATGATTCATTTTCTAGAAAAAGGAGTGAATGTGGCATCCATGTGGTGAGAATAAAATCAAGCCAACAATTTTTGGTTTTGTTAACAAGTTGTGCGTTCCTGCAGACATTTTAGTAACATTGCGGCTCTCAAGGTTTTATATTATGCTTCTGTCCGGACTAAGCTTGAGTATGCCTCGGTGGTATGGTATCCGTGCTATATTTATCAGAGTTTGTTTCTGGAGAGAATTCAGAAAAGATTTTTAAAGTACTTATCTTACCGGCTTGATGGTACATACCCACCGAGGGGAGTTGATTATGAGGCGTTATTGGTTAGACACATTTTCCAATCTTTGTCTTGTCGTAGGGATGCCACCAGTGCGAAGTTTCTTGTTAACTTGATTAATAATGGTGTGGATGCCTCTTCTGTACTGTCTCAGGTTTGTCTATCGGTTCCTTGTCATTCCACTCGGTCTTTTGATTCCTTCGCTCTTCCGAGGGCCAGGACTAATGTTCTATTGAAAGCTCCGCTTACTCATATATACAGGAATGCGAATACGTTATTCCCAGATCCTTTTCATAGGTAATAATTTCGGTGGCTTAAGAGTGTGGTACAACTTTGGTTTCATATAAGTTTTTTTTTTTCTATAAATATTGTATGTTCTTAAGTTTTTAGTTTTCATTTATTATTATTATTGTATATTTTAATTTTCATATGTATTTAAGTTAGTTTTATTTAATACTTGCATACTGTACATATTGTTTGATTTGTCCTTGAAATGGCTTGTCTGTTGGACAATAAAGATATTATTATTATTATTATTATTATAATTTTGAGAGAAAACACAGAAACATTTATTTCAGTAAAAAGTAGGTGGTTAAGTTTGCCCTAATTTCGTTTGTATTTAAACGAACAAATTGAACTGCGCTTGTCTGTTGAAAACTGCTTCACATTGATGGCGAGCTGGTGGGTTGTCCTGGTGCAGAATCCACGAGTCGTTCTTCCACAAATCCGGTCTTTTCTTCCTTACTCTTTCCCTCAGCTTGAGGGCTTCTGATTAACGGTTTGGCCCTCACCCACCAGTCAGCATTGCTTTCAATTTCGACTTGCTCATTCGTGCGATCAGGCCGCCTTCCAGTGCATCGATTGACGTTTTGTTTCTGAATAATACTGAAAAATCCAAGTTTCATCACATGTAATGACTTTTGTGAGCAAGTCTGGTTCTTCTGTGAGTCTTTCCATGATGTCAGAGCAAATGTTCATTCGATTGTCTTCCTATTTATGAGTGAGGTTTTTCGGCACCATTTTGCACAAACTTTTGTCATCATTCAAAATGTGTCTTACTGTTCCCTTGTCAATGTTTATCATATCGGCAATTTTCCGAATGCTCAGATGTTGGTCTTTCCACACAATTTCATTAATTTGCTAAACGTTCTTTTCAGTTCTTGAAGTCACATGTCAATCAGGACGTTCATCATCTTCGATCTTCTCTCGACCTTCAGAAAATCTTTTGTGCCATTCAAAAACTCACGCTCGTGACATAATATTATCACCAAACTCCTCCTTTAACATTTGTTAACATTCGGTTAACGATTTTTTAATTTGGCAAAGAATTTAAAGTTAATTTGCTGCTCAATTTTTATGTCAACCATTATCACGGCACCACTAAGTAACAGTGTCCTCTACAATTAAATCTCGAAAGTAAACTAAAGCAGACAGAGAGATAAAACTAAGGGCTGCTACTTAGGGAGTATCAAGGTCAATGACATTCCAATTACGATTTCGCCCGATGCGGCTGCGCGATGGAAGGGGTGCAGTCTCTTTATTTAATTGCCATACCTCGTACTTCATTGTAAGCATCAAACTCACTATAGGCAGAAGGCATTTTGTTAAAAGATATCCTACTTTTAAGGCTTCGCACAGTTAATAAAAATTTGTCTATGAGTGTAGTATATGTATATAAATTAGTTTAGATATTCTGGAAGTCCTGTCACTCTAATTAGAGTAAACCCCAAAACATTCTAATAATTTTAACTGCGACAATGGCTATTTCTTATATAATATATAGCAAAAAAAAACACTAGTAATTGCCACATGTTATTCTGAAAGTTTTGTTGACAACGTGCATCGATACATATTGTGCATACTGTACCTATATACAAAACCTTATATACATTTACCAGAAACGTATTGACGTTAGTTTCGGTATAAAGTCTGTGAAAATGACAAAAATAGAGTGTCTACTCAAAAACCAAGAGACGAAAACTAAATTCGAATTTAGTTACATTAGTGAATACTATTTTATTGTTATATAAACACTTTTATTGCGTCTTAGCATGCATCTATACAATTAATATTGGCCCCAATGTATTTCAAGCATTTAAAAGGTTTTCCAATAAGGACTTGACAACTTTTTTTCAAAATAAAATGCAGACCATTTGAGATATTTCAAAAACTTTATTATCGGGTTGAAGTACAATCAAAACATTTATGAATGGAACACGACTTCGTTCATATGGCCACCGCGGACCCGTTTGCAGCGGTCGATTCGTTGGACCCAATTTTCGATGACTCAGCCACACAATTCGGCCGAAACGGCTGCTATTTCGCGTTCAATGTTGGCTCTGAGCTCTTCCAACGTTGTCGGCTTGTTGGCATAGACCAATGTCTTGACGTAGCCCCAAAGAAAAGAGTCTAGAGGCGTTAAATCGCACGAACGAGGCGGCCAATCGACTGGTCCATTTCTTGAGATAACACGCTCATTAAACTTACTCTTCAACAAATCGATTGTAACGTGTGCTGTGTGGCTTGTGGCACCGTCCTGCTGAAACCACATGTTGTCCAAGTCCATATCTTCCATTTCGGGCCAAAAATAATCGGTAATCATGACGCGATAACGATTACCATTCACAGTAACGTGACGATCATTATCGTCGACGAAAAAATATGGCCCTATGACGCCGCCGGCATGCAAACCGCACCAAACAGTTATTTTTTGTGGATGAAGTGTTGTTTCATGAAGCACATGTGGATTTTCACCCGACCAATAACGCATATTTTGCTTATTGACGAACCCATTGAGCCAAAAATGAGCTTCGTCACTGAAAATGATTTTGCGATGAAATTGATCATCTTGGCGCATCTTTTCCAGAGCCCAATCGGAGAACGTACGTCGCTTCAAATGGTCCATCGGCTTCAATTCTTGAGTCAGCTTCATCTTGTATAGGTGCAAACCAAGATCCTTACGCAAAATTCGCCATAAAGTGGTCTGGGCGATGCCCAACTCTTGAGAACACCGTGGAATTGACAGATTTGGATCATTTGCTACGGACGTTTCAACGGCAGCGATATTTTCGACACTTCGACCAACCCGTTGCCTCACTGGCACGGCAACATCACACAACGAATATGTAGACTCAAATTTTTGCACTAAACTTGTTACTGCCTGTCTACTAGGGCGAGAATTACGACCGACAATCGGAGTTAACGCTCTTAAAGAAGCGGTCACCGACTCCGAATTTCTGTAGTAAATTTTTATAATTTGCAGACGTTGTTCGTTCGTATACTTTACCATGATGAAAATGTTAAGTTTACTGAATAAATTGACAGTGACAGTTCGATGATTAGTGAAAGGGTGCGTTCACAAATTGAATTAAAAGTTGTCAAGTACCTATTGGAAAACCCTTTATAAGAAATATGAATGAGAAAAGGTTTCTGTTTTGTCCCTGCTGGCAAACACAATACTTTTTTTGTATTAAAATTTCCATTTAAATTAAAGTGAGATTTTTAGGAACCAATTTACTTTTTATGGAGAGCGTTACTGTGTTAGCCTTTACATTTCGTTTAATTACATTTAATTGGTAATTAGCCGTCCCTACTTTATTTTTTATTCGAAAAATTTAAGTAATGTTCCTCATAACGATAAAATTTGTACGTGCTCTCCGAATAAAATTAAATGGTAAGGAATTTATTTATTTTATCGTGTGGGAAAGTGTCGCTCTGAAAAAGAAAATGTTAAAAGATCATCTAGTTAGTGTAGAGGAGTTCCACGGATTGATGTAAGTTGTGTTCAAGGAGCCGGTGCCCTAGGTTGTGTTGTGCATTTCACGAAAGTAGTTTGCGCTGGGTTTTACAATTGCTATTATGCGCCAGCGCCATCTGGAAATCTAAAGATACTTAAGAGCGTACTCGTTCCTCGCTCTGAATAGCGAACAAATCTTAAATTTAAGGAAATTTAAATAGCACAAAGAAAGCTTTTTATCCAGATAAACTTAAAGTTTTTACCTTTCAAATTTTAATTTGAAACTTTAGAAGATATTTTGTGCCTCTATTTTCAAGCGTCGTTAAGTGTGTCGTTAAAAGAAATTCTTTTAGCGTTTGAATGAAATAATTTCATGGAAAGAAGGGCATGTTTTGACTAAAAATACAAGTTATAAAAACAGCCACTATTTTTTGGTGTTACTGAATAATTTGTTAATGTGATTGAGCTATATGTACACTACCGGTCATATTTATTTGCCCATCCTTAGTTTTAGCCAAAATTATTAAACTATCAAATGTGTACTGAAAATATATTTAATTTACCAATACAATAGTGTAAAATAAACATAAAATAGTTACATTTTTCTTATATAAAAACTTTATCATTAATTATTATTAAATTTTGCTCTCATCAATGTGCCCACCTTTATTTTTGATAATTGCGGCACATAACCGCGGCATCCTTTCAATTAATTTTTGCAGTGTATCTTCTGTAATTTGTGCCCAGGCTTCTTGAAGTTGTTCCCACAGTACAGTGGCGGATGATAGAGCACGTTCTCGAACCTTCCGGTCCAATTTTTCCCAAAGAAGCTCTATTGGGTTCAGATCAGGACTTTGAGCTGGCCATACCATTATAGAGATTTGCCCTTGCTCTTCTAGTTGACGCAAGTAATCGCCACACAATCTAGAAGTGTGTTTCGGATCGTTGTCCTGTTGAAATACAAAGTTTTCGCCAAGAATTCTTAGTCCTGAAGGAACAGCGTTATTTTCTAAAATTTCCTTGTAGCCTTCTTTTCTTAGGATTCCCTCAATTTTGACGAGATCGCCTACAGATCTTCCACCAAAACACCCCCAAATCATTACTGAACCTCCTCCATGTTTTACGGTAGGCGCAATGCATTCTGGCAGTACTCTTTCTCCTGAGGATCTTCTTACGAATATTCGCCTTTTACTACCGAAAAGTTCAAACATCGATTCGTCTGTCCACAACACATTATTCCACTGATCAATCGTCCAATTCTTATGTTCTTTAGCCCAATTTAGTCGTTTTATCTTGTTTTGCTTTCGTAGTAATGGTTTTCGCTGAGCAATTCTTCCGTACAAACCCGCTTGCCTTAACCTTCTCTGTACTGTGGACACACTAATTGGTTTAGCACGCGCTCTATTTATTTCAGCAGCAATTTCTGGTGCTGTTTTTCGTCTATCGCGTCTACTTATCCATATTAGATGCCGGTCATCTGCAGATGTCGTCGCTTTGCGTCGTCCAGATCTTCTTTTGTTGGTATCAGTATATGTATAAAGTACGATAATTTAAAATTAAACCATAGAAAGAAATTAATTTGTGGTTTTAATAATTTATTCATGTAGTTTAATTCATTAACATCTGTACCTACTTTTATATTTGCCTTTGTTTCATGTGTACTTGTAGTATCCGTTTGATTTATATATGTACTTATTTTTTCATATTTGCAGTAGGTTCTCTGTATAACGGACAGTAGCGGTGTATATAAAACTGTCCATTGTTCAGAGATGCCCACTGGTGGGAGAGAAAAAAAAAGTATAAATAATTTTTAATTAATTTATTCCTACAATATACTTCAAACTAACTTATTTAAAAAAATCTGAAATTTTAGTTTGTTTTAGGTTTTCAATTCTTTTTATAATTTGTGTTTCTACATTATATACTATCTCAGCGACTTTTTCTCCTTGTGTAGTGTCGCCAGACAAGAAAAAGAAGTTTCGAATATCCTTTAGCTTTTCATAAGCTTCGTTAATGTTTTTAGTTTCTGAAATGATAACGTCATCACCCTCACTGTAGTTATTATTCAAGTTTTGTGTGTGACGCGGCGTTGTCTGAAAATAAAAGAATTTTTATATTCCGCTGTTGCATTTTCCTATAAAATTTAGTTAACCAGATTGTCACAATTTCCCTCGTCATCCACGCTTTTTTATTAGAATACCACTCCACTGGCAACTTCTCAACGTTTGCTCCTCTAAAATCTCGTGGGTTCTTACTTTTCATAATTACTAAAGGTCTTTCCTTTTCTCCAACCATAGTCACACACAAGAGAATAGTTAATCTTTCCTTAGCAGCTATGCCACCTGAAAATTTTTCACCTTTTAATGTAAAGGTTTTGTTTGGCAAGGCCTGGAAAAAAGGTCTAGTTTCATCTGCAATAAAAATATCTTTCGGGGAGTATACCTTTGTGATAATTATCAACTGTTTCTTCCAGACAGATATTTCATCGAAATTTACTGCGGAGGCTTCACTACAAATTGTTCGAAGCGATATGTTGTGTCGCTGAGAAAACTTGTCAAACCACACACTTGAAGCTTTGAATTCATAATTTAGCTCTTGCGCAACTTCGAGAGCTTTTTCCCTTATTATTTTACCGTACAATGGAATATTCTTAGCGCGCACTTTGCAAAGTTAGTCATACATTATTTGGTCCAGTTCCTTCTGCTTTCACAAATTTCTTCTTTTACTGTGAATTTCCATTTTCAGTTTATTCTTCTTAGCACACTGAATAACATCAACTTTTCTTCTAAATTGAGAAATTTTCTCTTTTTCGTAGCCATATTACTTGTACGAACACTAAAACACTAGATATCTAACTTGTTAGAGCATTAAATATCAACTGAATGCTATAGCTATAGCCGTTTTATATGAGACCATCATTACAGTTGTACTTATTACCTGCCTTAATTATATGTTGTTCATGTCCATTGTTAAGAATGTTACAGCGGTCATAATTATTATACATTTATATGTAAGCAATTACATATAATTTACCGAAAGACCTTCATTACAGCAATTATAATATAAAAATATGTAATTATGTTTAGAAATTATAGGAATTGTCATAAATTTATTATGTACCTGGCTTAATCCCTCTATAGGCAATCATTTTTACTTACTTACATATATGTATTAAAATAATTAATTTTGAAATTATAGGACTTGCAATAAATTTATTACCTGGCTTAATTCCTCTATGGGCAATAAAATTAATCTTATTCCAAAATATGAAATTCAAGAAGTACTAATGTCCATTGTAAAGAAATAAATTTTGATTTAAATTTATTCTAGTGGATGTACATTGCTGTCCGTGTCCATTGTTAAGAATGTCCTTTGGTGAGAGATATTTTTATATAGCAAATAGTATACTGACGGTCGGTGCATCAGAAAGTATCTATGTATTAGAGATGTCCATTGTCGGGAGATGTCCATTAAGGGAGAATATACTGTAATGCCTTTATTTTGGGAAAATCTTCTTTACGAGGTTCGCTAATGTTCTAAAGTCTCCTAATTTTTGTCTTGTAACTAGGAGTAGATAGAAAGATGGTGTTGAACCTAAAAAACTCGGGCATTCTTTGTGAATGCATGCACTATACAGTGTGTAGCGCAGGGTTCATATTTTTTATACATAAAATGGCGACGTTTAACTTACAAGACCAACGCGCATTCGCTTTCACCAATTATGTTGTGTAATAATCATTAACAGACTGAGTCATGCGGTGATTGTGACGTGGATATACAGAACATTCGTTCATGTTTACGACATGTGACAACTAATTCACGGTCGACGACTTGATTGTGCGATTGATATGGAGAACCGCTGATTAAGTGTAAATAATATCTATCGCTTTTAAAGACAGAATTTTTGTGTGATATTCTGCACGACGACTTGAAAATGCGGAAAGCTTCTTCTTCAATGTGTCTGACCCAAATGCTGACTCATGAATATAAGAATGCGTCTGTGATAATTTATTAAGCGATGTTAGTGACGATATCATGGGTAGTGCTTCTTTTTCTTTAGTTGTGACCATAAATGAGACATGGTAGCTGATCTTTACCTCAGTAACAGCATACCGACTCTCCCGCTTTCAAAGATACTTCAGGCTCTATTGTTGAAAATGTTATGAAGACCATGTTTTGCACTATAGTGTCGATTACATCCTACAAACATGTTTTGAGGTCGAAATTCCTTTCCAGCCTTGCTAAAAAAATTATCGGGAAAGACTCTGAATCAAGACAATGTACCTCTTAGAAGGGAGTTATTCAGGACAACAAGACTGAACTGGTGTTCCCTTTATCGGATTCACTCAGCGATTTTGATTTATTCTGTTTATTCTGTTACCGTTCATTTTCCAATTGCGTTACTTTTACGTTAGTGACTTTTCAATGGGTAAGAGGGATCTCTACAGAAGATGTTGTGAAAAATGTGAACGTCTACAGTGAGATTTGGTGTTGATGCTCTTTGATTCAATTTTTTCATTACCTTTGTGTTACAGTTATCATAAACATTACTACATTTTCTCAGGGTAGATGTATTGAATATGCCCATCTCAATCTCAGCAAGAAAATTTTCTTAGTACGTATTATGTACTAAAATTGAAAATAAGAGGATTTCTCTAAATTAAAGATCATTCCACTTGTATTGCGCAAGGCCAGTAATAAAATAATAACACTTAAATTTCGAAATAATTTCCCAGATGAACTTGCCACTCTGCGGGCAAGAAAGTTAATATTTACTCAGGTTCCCGTACGGATTTCCCCTTTATTAAATATGTACCTAGTGCCAACAAAAACACACTGCTTCCGACAAGAAAGAAAGTCTTGATACTCTGAAAATATGTTTCCAACACAGTCGAGCAGAGATTGTTTATCGATTGAAATTCCAGACAAGGACAATAGACCTTTTTTCTTGTATTTCTTGTAAAAGAATAGAAAAAAAAAGCTGAAGTGAAATTTAATACTCCCGTTTCAACTCAGAACATAAAGGACACTAGTCTGAATGTATAGAATGACAGAATACAATGAACATTCATTGTCTTGTTTTTTCATGCCTTTATATTGAAAATTGTATGGAATGTTTTAATAATTTTGTGGAAAAAGAGTGGAATGTGGAAAGCTAGTTAGTATTACCAAATTAAGTACTTTGTGGTAAAGAAATTGAAAGAATTATTCTTTTGAAATGTTTTAAATATAGGAACTTAATATTAATAAAGTTTCATCGTTAATAGAATGTTGGTAATAGTTTTATTGCATAAAAAATTTTGTATAAGATTCTACATAATTAGTTATAAATCATACATGTCAACTTCATGCATAACTTTATAGTACTTTTAATTTCTACGGTGAGGGTGCCTTGAAAAAAAATTGTTATGCATATGTCAAAGTAACTTAATTTATATTGTTGTTTAAAGGAAAAGTTTTTGAGATTAAAAATTTCTGTAAAGATCGTTTTATTTATTGACAACAGAAAATGGAATACCAAGTAGAAAAAGCTATGAATTCCGACATACTCTTTTGTTTGAGTTCAACGGGGAGTTAATGAACGGGAAGCCACTAGAACAATTTGTGCTGTTTACGGAGAAACGTAATTGGGAAGAGTACATCACGGAAATGGTTTTCTCGTTTTAAAGAAGGATATTTCGACATGATTGTTTTTCAACGTTGAGGAAGACTGTCGGACTTTGATGAAGAGAAAAGCGAATTTTTTAAATATAAAATAATTTTTATTTTTCAATATATTCTCCTGAAAGAGCAATACATTTATTCCAACGGTGCTCCAATGCCCTCATGCTATCTCTAAAATGTGATTCCGGAAGGCTTGCAAAATACTCATTTATGAAGATGATAAGCTAGTCGTTAGACGAAAATTTCTTTCCACCTAGTGCCGTTTTCAATTTTGGAAAAAGGTAGAAATCGGAAGGGGCTAGATCCGGCGATTAAGGGGCATGCGGTACTAATTGGGAATGCAACTCGTGGATTTTGGACACCGCAACTGTGCTGGTATGCGAGGGAGCGTTGTCTTGGTGAAACAGAATCTTTTTCTTTGCCATTCCTGGCCATTTAGCACGAATCTCAACATTTAATTTTGGAAGAAGTTCTGCATAATATTGTCCGTTTATTGTGGCACCTTTCTGAAGGTAATCAGTGAGTAAAATGTCCTTTGAATCCCAAAAAATTGATGACATCACGTTGTTTGCCGATAAAGTGGTTTTCGCTTTCTTTGGAGGTGCAGAGCCACGTTCTAACCATTGTTTCGACTGTTGTTTAGTTTCGGGTGTACTGTAGTGTATTCAAGTTTCATCGCAAGTAACAAATCGGCTACAAAAATCAACCGGATACCGCTTATAAAGGTCCATTGGAAATGCGCAAACGAGCGAGCTTTTGATCAGTCGTAAGCAATCGCGGCACCCATCTTGCAGTCACGACTTTGGGTACTCCAGAGCGCGCTTCATCAACACAGCTTGTTGTACCACGTTTAAATTCATTTACCCATCTACTTATTGTGGCGGATGATGGAGCAGAGTCACCTAATGTTTCTCGTAACTCATCTTTTATTTCGGTAGCTTTCATACCCTTAATTACGAAGTATTTAATCACCGCACGATACCCTGCTTTTTCCATTTTAACAAAACGACGTGTTGCTTCTTTTTCAATCAGCTGTCAAAAATAAACTAATCAACCGATTTATCTAAATATCGGAATGTAAACATATAAATAGGCAACCTAAATTACAGTGTATTTGTTTTACCAATTAGAACGCCACCTATGTGTCATTCTCACTACGTCAAACTATCCTCGTATGTAAATATCGGAATTGACGTCTCCGTTTGACGGGGTTATAGTAATTCGGATAAAATCTAGAAATTTATAAAAGTGAAATATTTTTAATAAATTTATGAGGCGATAAAATATTCTACACTACTGTTAACATAAGGAATATCTTGATTGTTAAACATCTAGTATTAATAGATTTACTTACAGAAATTTCCTTTATTTAAAATAACGTTATATATCTTCACAAATATAATTTACAAAAATTAACTGAAGAAAACATATCAAATATAATTAAAAATTGAAATTGTTTGTTATATATATTTTGATGTGCAAATAAAAAAGTAAAGCAGCACAAAACAGCCAAATATAAAAAAACGTTGAGTTGATTATTTAAATTCCGATTCTTGGAGAAATATATTTTCGATTTTTTTGTTTTCCCCCAGTTCATTTGATTTTAAGGAATTAGAATACTTCAGCATCAATATATTTAGTTTCGCTTTTCTTGTAATATCTTTAGCAGCAAAAATATATAGGTTTAATAATTTCTAAAATGCTCGTTTGTAAACATTAGTTTACCTAGAAACTGTCACATTTATTTTCCTTCAACATTGGATTTAGTGTTTCGCGTGTATAGTATAATACCTAGTATTCCCTAAATAATTTTACTTGAATCCCACTAGACGTAAACTGAAATTGAAATGCCAAATTGAACACCTTACTTCTTGAAATTAGGTCGAGGCAATTTATTTTAAAGGAAAAAACCACATACGTGACTAAAATATGAATTTTCTACGAAGGGTGAAATGAAATTATTGCTACATTTGTCTCCAATTGCCTATGTGCTTTTCAGAGTTTTAATTTTTAAATTTGTTTTGCAAGAGTAGCAGTAAAACTTTTGATTGAAATTATTACAATCTGCATCGATATAATTAAATAATTTTCGTATAATTTTTATTGTTTTGTGTTTAGGTTTTTCGACCAGTATAGAATAATAAAACACTGTATATTAACTACGTTTCGGGGTTTTCCCCTTTTTCAAGTTAGTTATTTTTATTTTAATCTGCAATACATCGATTTTACGAGGATAGTTTGACAAGTAGTGCGAATGACACATAGGTGGTGATTCAATTGTTAAAACAAATGCACTGTAATTTAGGCTACCTATTTATATGTTTACATTCCGATATTTAGATAAATCGGTTGATTAGTTTATTTTTGACAGCTGATTGAAAAAGAAGCAACACGTCGTTTTGTTAAAATGGAAAAAGCAGAGTTTCGTGCGGTGATTAAATGTTTCGTAATTAAAGGTATGAAAGCAACCGAAATAAAAGATGAGTTACGGGAAACATTAAGTGAATCTGCTCCATCATCCGCCACAATAAGTAGATGGGTAAATGAATTTAAACGTGGTAGAACAAGCTGTGTTGATGAAGCGCGCTCTGGAGCAATCAAAATCGTGACTTCTAAGGAAATGATTATAAAAATCCAAAATATTATTACGCAAGATCGACGACTCGAAGTGAGAGAGATAGCAGACATGGTAAACATTTCAACAGAACGCGTACACCACATTTTAACGAAAGAATTGGGCTTTTCCAAGCTTTCGGCAAGATGGGTGCCGCGATTGCTTACGACTGATCAAAAGTTCACTCGTTTGCGCATTTCCAATGAATGTTTGGACCTCTATAAGCAGAATCCGGTTGATTTTTGTAGGCGATTTGTTACTTGCGATGAAACTTGGATACACTACAGTACACCCGAAACTAAACAACAGTCGAAACAATGGTTAGAACGCGGTTCTGCACCTCCAAGGAAAGCGAAAATCACTTTATCGGCAAACAAGGTGATGGCATCAATTTTTTGGGATTCAAAGGACATTTTGCTCATTGATGACCTTCAGAAAGGTGTCACAATAAACGGACAATATTATGCAGAACTTCTTCCAAAATTAAATGTTGAGATTCGTGCTAAACGGCCAGGAATGGCAAAGAAAAAGTTTCTGTTTAACCAAGACAACGCTCCCTCGCATACCAGTACAGTTGCGATGTCCAAAATCCACGATTTGCAGTTCCAATTAGTACCGCATGCGCCTTATTCACCGGATCTAGCCCCTTCCGACTTCCACCTTTTTCCAAAATTGAAAACGGCACTAGGTGGAAGGAAATTTTCATCTAACGACGAGCTTATCATCTTCGTAAATAAGTATTTTGCAAGCCTTCCGGAATCGTATTTTAGAAATGGCATAAGGGCATTGGAGCACCGTTGGAATAAATGTATTGCTCTTTTAGGAGAATATATTGAAAAATAAAAATTATTTTGTATTTATAAAATTCGTTTTTCTTTTCCATTCTCACTACTTGTCAAACTATCCTCGTAGCACAATTTTAGAGTCGCTGGTAACATTGTTTCGGTTCATTTACTGCCATTAGTTTCATTGAAATTAATACAAAAATTGTGTGTGATTTGATCTTAAATAATATTGAAGTCGGATAACATTTGAACATTTTTTTAAATCAGTCATTAAACCAAATCTGCTGGATATTTGCCACATCATCCCTTCCTGCTCTTTATGTGTTTATCAAATGAAGAAACACTATAAAGTCGTATGGAACGGGATTAGGGTGGACGTTTCAGAATCTTTAGCACCGTTGCTACTAAGTACTTGGTACAGAGATTAGTATGATGGATCGGAGTGTTGCAATACTGAAAAAACAAGGTACCTGGTTTCGATCGATGACGAATTTTTTTTAGTTTTTTAACATCTCTCTATGCCACATTGCGGTGACTTTTTTTTTATTAATTTCCAGGACTGCGCTCTGTTAGTTAACTTAAAGGAGTTCTTTGGTGGTCAACGTTTCAACGACGACGAAATGAAAACTACAATTATGGATTGAGCTTCTTTCACAGGTGGCAGATTTCTTTGATGTTTGATGAATTTAAAAACCCCTTGAGCGGTATGATAAATATTTGAACAAAAGTGGAAATTATGTAAAAAAAGTAGATGAAAGTATGTAGAATATGGAAATAAATATATTTTAATGATATTCATAGCATTTTTCTTCTCATTAAGAAACAGATCTTATTTAAAAGATAACTCTCGTATGAATTAATGTTCTCCATTTGTGTGATTTTGTACCCGAGAAGATGAAGTTTGTCTACATTTTCTATATCATTTTGTGATGGTTATTGTAGCCACATCATTATTATGGAAAGTTAGAAATTTGTTTTTTCTTTTATTAATATGCAATACTAGCTGTTTATATGCAATGTTCCTTTGGTCAAAATGCATTATTATTTGAAAATTTTAGGTTTCCGAATCCACTAAATGTTTCTTATTTAATGTCTGTTTTAGGTGTACCAATACTTTTTATTATATCGAAGGCAGAACGAATGTTTGCTTATTTGGGCTGTTAAGAGTTAAAATAGTGTTATTTATGAAATATGTTTGCTTCATAAGTCTCTTGTATTCCATAAGTTTGCAGAATTATGTACATTAAATTTTTATTTGTGAGACCAATACTTATCAAGTTACTATAAACTCCCACATTTCCGTAAACTGTTCTATTAAAAGTGTTTTATTGAGAAAATTATCTGTGTTGCTTTATCTAAATTTGAACTGGTTTTCTCTTAAACTGACATCAATATAATTTTTGTCAATATTTTATTGAACATGGAAGTGTAGTTCACCTCCAGTTCTTGCATATCGTCGAGTATAATTACTTCCTGCGACGATTCTTTTAAGACCATTACTTCCTTTCAAATTTTTTAGGAGAATATGTTGTCTCTACGTCTGTTTTCATTTGAAAGAATGTTTTATATTTCAGGACTTTTGTTATTTCATAGAGAAACTATTGAATTTTTGCTTTTCAAAAAATTTTTATGATATCAGATTACGGACGCCATATGTAATATACATATAAAATAAGTGTGATGTTGGAGGTTGAATACCCAAATTTTGAATCATGGGATTAAGTAATAAATAAGTAAATAAAATTCCAGTCTTTTTTCACGTATTTGTATCCATTTCTTAAAAGATATAGGAACAAACGGGAAGTTGACTACCCGTCATATTTGTAGAGGGACTAATTTGTTAATGTTTATATGATTTGGACATAATTACCAAGTTAAACAAAACAGCATTACTATAATGCAATGAAACTCCTTTCAAGTGCAACTATTTATTTTTCTTTTCGGGTATTCCTTTCCAGCTAAATTTATTATACGCAGCGTGAAGTTTTTCTAGCCATATCAATAGAACAAATTAACACTTTTACCGACCTTTCGATGCTCTTCTCGTTTATGGTATTTTATATTTTATATAGATAAACACCTAAAATTAATTCGTTTCATCTTCATTGATGTTTTGAACCTTTAATCACGATAATTCGACACTTTTATTAGGAATTTCTTTTGGGTCTTATATTTATGTCATAGCTAGTCATTATAACGCCTATATCTTCTAACGTATTCTTTATGTTACGTAAATAAGCAACAGAAAGAACACACGCCACAGAACCATTGACCTATCTTTAGAACCGCGTTTCATTAACCGTTTTATGTCGCCTTTGTTCACACCAAATTAGTATAGTAGTCTGTCTTTATATTACATGCGGAACAACGACGGTTCATGTGTAGTAAAGTTTACTTGCATTTCGAAGATTGTTTCAACACAAAGCTCTGCTCGCTGTGCTCAACTTTGTGTAAATAATCTGAAAGTCAAATTTAATATAATTATACGGCTCTTTTCTGAGTAACGCAAACATCAACGCAACTCTCGGTTCAGGTTATTTTCATAATAACAAAAACATCTTGATGTTTGTTAATTTGCTGAATGTGAAATTAGGAAACTACCTCTGATAAAAAGTTGTTTTTGTTTTAAAGCATTCTCGCTTCTCCATTTTAAGTAAATAAATTCTTTGATGGAAGCGAAGCTAAAGGCTTACTAGAAACTACAATTTTTTCTCACTATCAATTTGTGGTTAATTTTAAGTAATTAGTCATGCAAATATTGTAGGATTATATGAGCTTACTTATGTATTGTTAAAATACGAACATTTTATTGATTCATCAGTCATTCGAAACTATTACTACTTGAAAGTTTCTATTATAACATCTAGAATAATCGCAATGTTCTAATAAAGTGAAATAACTTCTCTTACCAGAAATAAATTCCCAATTTTACAGCGACTGCGGTAGTGGTATCACAAGCACTAAAAGAAGGAGATAAATATGTTAAAATAAATAATAGAAGGAATATGGATGGTTATAGTAAAAAGGTGATCTTGTCACAAAGGTCTCCGAATGACTTGTAAATTGAAATTAAAAATGTATTTCTTTGTGTTGGTAGGCATTAACTAGTATATATTATACTTATGTTTCCTAGTATTGTTACATATGCCGGCAGAAGAAATTGACCGCCCGAAAAAATATATTGTAATAATCAGTTTTTATTATAAGGTGTTACTAAAAGCACAATATACTCCATTCTTCAATCAGAAAGAGTAGCGAAAAAGTTTGGAATGGATGACAAAGCATGGTAATTGGTGAATAATACGTAATTTGGAAAAAATTGTTCTTTTTTTAAATAAATATACAACGATACATATGCAATCTTAAAAAAAATTAGCATTTCATTCAGAAAGAAGCAGAAGTCATCTGCATACCCCTAGGCGTAAATTGCCGTAGTGAAATCAAACTGTCGTTAAATGGCAAGACATCAAAATAAATTTTCAATTTTGGACGGAAATTATTTCAACTTAAGTGAGGTTAAGGTGCCAGGAAGTGATACTATTGAAACAATTAATTTGCAACATCTTCTGAAGTATTTTAGATCATGCTTTAAAATTAGCGGTCTTGCAATCTATTAAAACATTTGCGGAAAAATTATTTCGAGAAATAAGATTTCAGTTAATTAAAAATGCTATTCTTTAGACGATGTTGTGAAAAAAGCATCATCTCATTATTTAAAAAGCATCTCGTTATCTAAAAAAACTTATTTTAGACGGGTGGGTTCTTTGTCTAGGTAGTGAAAAGCACTAAACAAGTAAGAAATGCCATTAAGAAATGTATAAAAGAGATGTATGAGAATGGGGTACAACGAACTTAGTACGAAGCTGTAAGAAACTGAAAAGTAATTTGTTGCGGAAAGTCACTAAATAAATAAAGTTTAATTGTTAGATTATAATTGTAGATGAGCACTTGTGAATAGGTGTAATTTAAATGTTTGTTGGAATGAAACCCTTAGTTTTCATAGGAAATTTATTATTAATATAACTGATCATTTCGTGAGCAGTGCATGTGCACGTCTTCAGTGGTGACTATTTCAACGACTATTTAAATTTAGTTGTCAGATTATTATTTAAGAAAATGGTACAAAATTGTATAAAAATGTTCTTTTTCTCATCTCATAATACAGTCCATGTTTCTAATTGTAACTCATTATTTGTAACTTACATATATACATAGTTATATCTAAAATAATTAATTTATGTTAATGACAGAAGAGGTTAAAACTAATAAGACTAAAATACAAGTGAAACTAGGAAATTTAGAAACAGAAGTCTTACTAAATGCATTAGTAAAAGTTTTTGCAAACTTGTTGACACTTGTCTGCTGAAACTGAGTTTCAGTGCAGTAGTTCAGCCCTGAAGATGTCCCGCACAAGTGGGTACGAAACGTCGGCAGATATACTAGTGACGCGGTTCCAGCCCGGAAACCCAAAAGTAGATAGCATGGACCACGACCGCGGAAGTCTACGTACCAAATTGTTGACACTTGTTTTCGGATCTCTTCTGAGTTTAGTAAAGTTTTTGTAATAATTAATGTTATGAGTTCTTTCCATTGCCGCCGAAATAATCTTTATTTCGATTCTAAATCATGGCGAGTAAGAATGACCAATACTTCTTTTAGAAGCAAATTTATCATAAATCTTGAATAGAGTTGTATAAGCTACGAGGGAGCGTTTTTATATTCGCGGAGTGGGGGACAAGGGGTGGAAATAAAAAAACCAAATTATTTTTCTTTTTCAATATATTCACCTGCAAGACGGATACATTTTTCACATCTTTCAATTAATTTATTTATACCCTCATAAAAAAATGATTTCTCTTTATCTGCAAAATACGCCGAAACTGCCTCCTTGACTTCATCATCAGCAGTAAATTTTTTACCCCGCAGCTCTTTTTTCATTTTCGGAAACAGGTAATAATCACTCGGGTCCAGGTCTGGGCTGTAGGGTAGGTGATTCACAATTTCGAAGCTCACCTTATGCAGGGCAGCTAACGCAACGCGGCTCTTGTGGACGGGCGCGTTGTCGTGCAAAAGCAGAACACCTTTTGTCAATTTTCCCTGCCTTTTCTCTTTAATGGCTTCTTTTAGTCGCTCTAATATTGAAGCGTAATATTCTCAGGTTATAGAAACACCTTTATCTTTATAATCAATCAACAATATTCCTTCCGAGTCCCAAAATACCGTTGCCATGAGTTTCCCAGCTGATTGTGACACTTTAAATTTCTTGGGAGGTGCTGTGCCTCTCCACTGCATGGAGTCTTGTTTGGACTCAGGTTCATAATGATGAACCTAAGTTTCGTCTCCAGTAACAATTCCACTGAATACACCATCCTTGTCTTCATTACAGAGGTCCAAAAATGCACGCGAACACTCTACGCGTTGTTGTTTTTGCGGCGGCGTGAGCATTCTCGGCACCCATCTTGCGCTGACCTTAGACATGCCGAGATGATCGTGTAGGATTTTAAAAATTGTTGTATCGGATACTCCAACCATTTCTGCGAGTTGTTTCTTCTTTAGTCGAGCATCTTCGAGTACAATTTGTTCAACTTTTTGAATAAGTGCTGGCGTGGTCACCTCAATGCTCCTGCCCAGCCTCGGGTCGTCTCCAAGGGATTCCCTTCCTTGTTTAATTAAACTATGCCACTTGTACACCATGGTTTTTCCTGGACAAGAGTCGCCGTAAACCAATGACATCTCATTCATTATGGTCGCGACTGATTTTCCTTGCCTGGTAAGGAACTTTATGACGGCACGATATTCGATTTTTTCCATATTTCACTTTTCACTCCTGATTATGTTACTTGGTTGACAATAGCTCAAAGACTAACTGTCTAATAACAATGAAACTTCGTATTTATACTAATCATGAGTCGCTGCACAGGCCACGCCCCCAATGCGCCTACTTACCCCTCTACAATCCGCTCATTCCGCGAATATAAAAACGCTCCCTCGTACATCTACAGCCCCATCAATATCACGAAACCGATTAAGAAAAGACTAATCAGTGTGAGCAAGATCTTCGTATACAGTAAAAAACATGTTTAGTTAAGGAACTGTTATGAAAAAGTACACTCTGTATAATAATAATTAAAAAATAAATACACTCCCGTCCATAAGTTTAATTGCGTTACAGATAATTTTAATTGCAGAAGGAAATAAAATATTTAAGTTAATATATTGAAATTTTATCCAAACTAAAAGCATTTTACCTATTTGCACATTATTTAACCGAAGTATTTTGTATAAATGAATGAACGGTATTTCATATTTTTAAATTCGTTTTTCAATTTATATTTTCTATCTTTCCAACATTCCTAACTTAATGAGTAAAACGTGGAAAATCAAATTTAAGTGACTTTACGATCCAGACTTTCCTCACTTGATTTGTTTGAACTAACCGGGCGTTTCCGAGGGTGCGAGTTATCAGACTCCATTAAAATGTACATTTTAAAGGGAAACTATTTTTAATTAAAGTTGGTGGGGGTGGCGGTCGTCCGACCTGTCCCTGTTGTATGTAATCCAGAGAATGTTGCGCAATTAGTACATATTAAAATTAGTCACAAGTACATAGACAGAAAGGTATGTACTAATTTTCGCCTGAAATATTAATTTAAGACTGAAGAATTTTATTAAAACGTTTGCTTGAGTTATTAGTGTTCAATGACAAATATAAAATGTAGAGAAATGTAGAGAAATAATTACTTCTTCTTTAATTTTAAGGTTTAACGTTTAATACGATAGATATGTACTTTAGACGTAGTGCTGATATGTTTTAGTTGAAAAAGCAAAGAAAAAAAAGCAAAAGATAATGCTCTAAACTAATTAATTAATTGTAAGTAATTTAAAAGTTATAAAGTAAATGTGCAGAATATAAGATATACGTATGTACATACACTATCGCTCATAAGTATTTGGTCACTCGCATTTAACCCGCAAATTGTAACAAAAATCAAAATTGAAATACTAATACCTTTTTATTGTTTACGTATATGAAAAATATATATTTTTACATTTAAAATAAATTGTTGTATAATATATTTATCTAAATTTTAGACTCGTCTGTATGCCCACCTTTATTGTTAATCACTGCAGCACACAATCTGCAATGGCATTCTTTCGATTAATTTTCGTAATGCCTTAGGTTTTATTTTACCCAATGCCTCTTAAAGGTTCCTCCACATATTAACAGCAGATGTGGCGGCAGATTTTCTCACCTCTCGGTCAAGTTCTTCCCACGGCAACTCGATGGGATTTAAATCAGGAGTCTGGGGAGGCCACGCCATAACTTTTATCGTTCCCTCGTTCTCCAATTTCTGCAAATATTCCCGGCATAGTTTGAAAGTGTGTTTCGGGTCATTATCGTGTTGGAAGATAAAATTCTGACCTGAAATTTTTATTGCAGAGGGGATTGCGTCTTCCTCTAATATGAGCTTATACTGTTCTTTCTTTAGCATACCTTCGATTTTTTCGAGATCGCCCACATTTATTCCAGAAAAGCAACCCCATTTCATGATTGAACCTCCACCGTGTGCTATGCAGTAGGGGCTATGCATTCTTCCCTGGTACGCTCACCCACAAACCTCCTCACGAGAACACGTCTTCGTTAACCGAAAATTTCGAATTTAGATTCATCGGTCCACAGTACTTTACTCGTCTATGAAGACCGGCTTCCTTTAATCGCCGTTTAACTGTGGAAACACGTTTGGGTTTTCAACAAACAGCGTTCATTTCTGCTGTGATTTCTGGGGCTGTTTTTCGTCTATTTCTCTTGCTTGTTACCGCCATTGCAAGATCTTCTGCTGAGGTTGCTGCCCTTCATCTGCCTTTTCGAGTTCTGCGCAACACACTTCCACATTCGCGGTGTTTTTTGATGATATAACCCACGGTGGACTGATTTAATTTAAGTCCTGTGGAAATTTCGCGGTTGGTTTTGCCAGTTTTATGGCATGTGATTATAAACGATTGTGTTTCTACACTCAATTCTATCCGTTTAGGCATTTTTAACCGATTGAACTTCTTCGAAACACACGATGTTATCACTATGAGCACCTCCAAAAACTAGCTGCAGTTTTGCCAAAATACCCAAGTATAATTACCTAATAGTTTACAATAACATTCTACCTTAAAATTAAATCATAACAATGGAAAATTTCCAAGAATTGAGAGATCTAATCCCTTAAGTGCAATTATTCTACCTGGAGTTTTATTAGGGTATTATCATTCATTGTGAATAATAGGGTAATCCCATAATTATTTTTGAATAAGCTTTTATAGATTTTTAATGTTAACTATGAAACTATTTCTTACTACAGAAATAAATTTTATAATTACAACTTTTCTATAGAAACTGTAATGAAACAAGGGTGACCAAATATTTATGAGTGATAGTGTATGTACTAACAGTTTGAACTAAATATGTTCTGAATTATATAAGAGCTTCTAATAAGCATATTAAATATCATATTTTTATTACTTTTTCAAAAAATAATTTTAGATGAAGAAAGGAAATTGGAGGCCATTGTAAGTTATTAATATATTGGTGTAAATAATGGCAGGTCACTTGGCTTCATTATTAGATTTTTCTCGCTGCTTGACGAAACATTCATGTTTTAAAACCTTTTATTCTGCAATTAGCAAAGTGGAATATTCGTGTTTTATATCGTATTCCTTATATAATGTATATAGTTTGTTATTTGAGCGCCGAACAAAGACTGGATGAAGTTTTATAATATACATTTGACCTGTTTGTTAGTTTTATTATATTTTACTCTATTTTCTTAGCTTTATTTCTAGGTTGCACTGTACTGCTACGTTTGTATTTTTTGAGTTGAGCAAAAGGTTATATGTTGGACCCAATAAAGAACTACTAAAGTGTAGATTTTTTCTTGCTCTATGTGGGAAAGTTTTTCACTCAAGCCATCTTTAAGTGTTTAACCGCGACCAATGTACGGTTTTATTATACATTATAAAGATGGTATTTACTACCTGTTCCAGATCGTGAGATCTTCCATTGCTGATTGAGAAATTTTCTGACTATTGCTGTTATTTTTATTACTGTATGTGTATGTGAACTTGTTTCTAAAGCTTGTATATTATTGAGAAACAATGTAATTTATTGGACCAATTTTGATGTCAGTAACGGTTATTTAAAGCTCTTTTAATTTGATTGCAGGTGGTGCGTATTTTGTTAATCAATATCTGGACTGTTTCTCGTAATAATAAAGTTAAGTTACATAGTAAAATATAAAAATTTGCATCGACCGACTGCGCATTTAGCTAAAAGGATACTTTTAAGGATTAATTAATTATTCTGAATGTATTTGAGACTCTTATTTTAAATATGAATGTTCAATATAAACGCGTTTATATACACCGACTTGTTTAAAGCAGTGGATTTAACCGACCATGAAATTGTTTCACATAAATGTAACTCTTTTGATCTAGTTCTTGTCTTTCTTACTCTTGTTCGTTCTTATTTTGTCCAAATTTCTGATATATTCCCAGAGTCAAATTTATATCTTTTATTATTTTTTTATTTATTAATAGTTTATTTCTTCATAATAATTGTTCTATTTTCATGTATGTTGATGATTTACAAATTTGCTCAGAAACTATTTCAACCGCTAAGTAGTAATTGCTTGTTAGTCTATTCCTAATGATAGAGATACTAAGATTTTAACATTGAAATTCGATATTCAAAAACAAAATATTATATTGTTATTTTTGGAGAAGTTTAAGTTATTTAAAGTAATTCCGTATCGAAGTGATTCGATTTCAAGTAATTGTGCAGTTATTTTTCCAATTAATTCTTCCATCGTAAATTTCTAAATCGAGTTTTACAAATACGCAAGGGTTAAGCGAAACGAACAAAGCGTTCCATTATAAAAGTCCTTTGATTTGTGGACCACGTGTGGCGATGTGTGCGATTGTCGAAGTTTTGTCGCGGATTACTCTGGAATGGAGAGCTGAAGTTTTTTGTGCCAAAAGAGAGACCTTTTGTATTTTGCTGGTCTTTATTGAACGGTTATCGTGATATTGGTAATTCTATATATGTAGGAAACTTCTCCCTTTGCGGGTATATAAATGTACGTACGTTTTTATTAGATACGAAGTTGAGATGAGGAAAATATGAAAACAAAAATTTTTGTACAAATAAGTTCAAGTTAAATTATTTTCGAAAAGTTAAAAATAAGACGTTTATAGTAATTTAAATAAATATGTACCTTCAAATCTATTATTCTACTCATGTTCTTGTAAAAAATTTGATTTTATATTATATTTGTTTAAATAAGTATTCAATTAGCAGTCTGATATAATTTTAATACAATCGAAATTTACGAAGATTGTTTGACAAGTAGTGAGAATGACACATAGGTGGCGCTCTAATTGGTAAAACAAATGCACTGTAATTTAGGTTGCCTATTTATATGTTTACATTCCGATATTTAGATAAATCGGTTGATTAGTTTATTTTTGACAGCTGCTTGAAAAAAAAGCAATACGTCGTTTTGTTAAAATGAAAAAAGCAGAGTATCGTGCGGTGATTAAATACTTCGTAATTAAGGGTATGAAGGCTACCGAAATAAAAGATGATTTACGGGAAACATTAGGTGAATCTGCTCCATCATCCGTCACAATAAGTAGATGGGTAAATAAATTTAAACGTGGTAGAACGAACAAGTTGTGCTGATGAAGCGCGCTCTGGAGCACCCAAAATCGTGACTTCTAAGGAAATGATTATAAAAATCCATAATATTATTACGCAAGATCGACGACTCAAAGTGAGAGATATAGCAGACATGGTAAACATTTCAACAGAACGCGTACTCCACATTTTAACGAAAGAAGTGGACCTTTCCAAGCTTTCGGCAAGATGGGTGCCGCAATTGCTTACGACTGATCAAAAGTTTATTCGTTTGCGCATTTCCAATGAGTGTTTGGAAATTTATAAGCGAAATCCGGTTGATTTTTGTAGGCGATTTGTTACTTGCGATGAAAGTTGGATGCACTACAGTACACCCGAAACTAAATAATAGTCGAAACAATGGTTAGAACGTGGTTCTGCACCTCCAAAGAAAGCGAAAACCATTTTATCGGCAAACAAGGTGATGGCATCAATTTTTTGGGATTCAAAGGGCATTTTGCTCATTGATTACCTTCAGAAAGGTGCCACAATAAACGGACAATATTATGCAGAACTTCCACAAAAATTAAATGTTGATATTCGTGCTAAACGGTCAGCAATGGCAAAGAAAAAGATTCTGTTTCACCAAGACAATGCTCTAAATTTAAGTGTTATTTATTATAAATGAAGGGAAAACTTAATTTTTTTTGAACGCATGAAAAGGGGCCAAAATGTGGGTATACTACTACGATAAAGAGAGAAAACGTTGACGATTTACCAGACTATGGCTTAACAGAAGGAACTATCAAAAATTATTATAAAATAAAATGATTATGCGAATTTTTCAAGAAAAACTTTTTTTTGTATTATGTCGACGGAAGTTTCTGTTAGGTAAAAAGTTTAAATACTAGTTTGAGTACTATTGCTCGTGGATTTGGAAAAGAACGTGCATAAACGACTATAATGGGCTCAAGTAAATATTGTTTAATTGTAATTTTTAATGACGCAGTATCATTCCAAGCATGAAGCTTCCTAATGAAAGTGACAGAGTAGTGCAAAGAACAGTAAAATATCTTGTAACGGTTCATGTTCGATGCGTGTCTCAAAAAATGGATCTGGTTCGTTTTACCTCATTTATTAATTTAAATTCTCAAAAAATTTATGAAAAATGTTGATTGAAATCTGCTACACGATGATATGGTAAAAGTAAAGGTCGGAAGGCTAGATATAACAATAAATTGTCCGGCATCTTCATCAGCTCCTCGATATAAAATACGTGGGAATTGATGAAGATTATAATCTAGAAAATTCGGAGAATATGGCGTATTATAATACATTAAATAATTATATAATTACAATAATAAGCACCAATGTAGGCAAGAGCAAATATTGGGTAAAAGTGTCTAAATTTTATAATCTAAGTTAAAAATGTAAAGCTACGAGCAAATGTTATAAGCAGGATATCTTTTTTATTGTTACGATAAAACAAAACGAAAATAAACTACATAGTAGGCTTTATAAATTTTTTTCTATTAAATAAACAAATATTTAAGGTTATTTCTACCTCCTTCAATCATTATTTCAGCATCAATTTTTTGAGGCATAGTGGCCACGAGTTTATAACAAGTTTCTGTGCATTTGCAAGTTGAAAACTTTCATCTTACTATTTTTAACTTTTTTCTCAAATATGCTTTTCATAATTTATGGTTTCAAAGCAAATCTTTTTAATAATTTACACAGTTAAACTAAGACCAAACTTAGTTGGAATTTTTATTCGAACATTGACCTCCACTTCGTTTTGAATTAAAAATAATAAGTGAGTCGTTTGCGCATTTGCTTTTTGCGAATTTTTCAATTAAAAATTTCTATTTCGTTGGTCTAATTGCTATTGTATTATTTTTGCAAAATTTCTATATTAATCACCGTGTAAAATTATAATAACGTTTTTCTATGGAAACGTATTTGTCCTTAATATTAAAAAGAAACACATTGCGCATTTAATTTTAATGATTTAGTGCGCCATTTTGTTTTTTACGTAATTTTATACATTTACACTATTGCCCATTGAAGTTTGACTAAGTAATACAAGCTTAAAAAATTAAAAAATAAGAAGCAACTAATACTAAGGAACTAAATTTATTTATTACTCTAGAGAACACAAATCAAAATATTATGAGAATTTTATTTATACTATTCATTATTAAAAAAATTCTTAGATATTGTTTTCGTCAAGAAATCCATTCTTTGTATTGATAATTGCTTGAACAACTCGCAGCATCCTTTCGATTGTGTAGCTTGGGATGTTGTTTCACTTTTATTAGAGAACGTTCTAGAGCTGTTCCTTGGAAGTAGGATCGACAATTCGGAATTTTCTATGTAGCTCATCTTACAAAACTCAATAGGGTTGAGATCTGGACTCTGCAATGGCAATGCCATGACTTGTAAAATATTCTCTTGATTTTGCTCATTCAAATACTGTTTGATATTCGGGTTGTATGATCGTCATCGTGTTATAGAAGCAAAATTCTCACTGATTACCCGCAGCCCAGAAGGAATGGTGTGGGATTGTAATATTTAGCGGTAGTGCTATTTTCGCATTATTCTTTCGATTCGGTGTAACGTCTCTGTTCCTGAATAAGAAAAGCAATCCCAAACTGTAATTGAACCCCCACCGCGCTTTTTTTGGTATAACACAATAAATTCGGGAACTAATCTCTCATTAGCGGTACGTCTGACAAACACTCTTCTGCATTGAGCAATCCCTATGTTCTTGCGTCCACTGCAGCCTTTACAATTCGTTACACCAGCATAATGATGGTTTGTGAGCTATCATGTGACCTTGTAAACTTCCTTCCGTCAACGGCCGTGTTTGAACGTAGGTAACTGAAATCGTGGACATCCGTTATTGAATTTATTCACTATTTCTGGTGCTATTTTTCTGCAATTTTATTTCGTATTAGTTGTTTTAGTCACGGATCTCTAAGTTTCCTGTTTTCTCTTTATTTTACTGTCAACGTGGTTAGCTTTAATTTTTTATTGATTTGACTGTTGGCATATAATTCTTCCTGCAAAATTATTATGCTGGATCGTTCGGCTATATCTACTGATTTGCCAGGGGACATTTTGAATAATGTTATTCACTTACTGTACCACCATAATAATATTCAAATGGAAAATGAAATCATCGAATTAAAATTTTTAAATCATTAAGCCAGGCAGAGGTGAATCTCCAAAAAAGAGAAAGAGAAAAGGTGGTTTTAATAAAACCTTTACCGGCTTTGTTCTATCAATAAGACGTATCTAAGTACATTAGAATAATCGATGTAAATGTGGTTGGGTTTACGGGTCATAAAATATTTAATTACACCTTTACTTTGTAATACTTTCGTTATTTCAACTGCAGATATATTTAAGACAAATATATATTATCATCAGTAAATGCAATAAAACTTGTTTAGGTTAAGGCATTGTAAAAGTTTCTCTTTTGGTTAAACTTCCGGGAATAACAGTATATGTGCAAAGTGTGAAGTGTATGTATGAGAGTCTATCTTCTTCCTTCAATTGTTATTATAAATGTTTGTAAATATTTTTTATTATAAAAATAATATTGAAGGTAATTGCATATCCACGTCTATATACGTTAGTAGTGTTTTCTGACTTAGTGTGCATTATTTTTCATTTAAATAGAATTATGCAAGTAATCGTACAGTTATCGAATGCAGGGAAATAGTAAGGTATACGCAATATATTACAAGTGAAAGAATTAAAGATTATGTAGACCACATTGTAATTTATGGTTTGATTATGCAAAATGTAGTGAAACGAAGGTTTGAGCTTTAAATCTGTGCAAATCTAAAAGTTATGGAGTCCGTAATGTATGTGGAGGGCATAAAACAGAATGAACTGAAATAGTCCTTGATGAAAAATTCAAATTCTTATTCTTTATAATATACTTATTTGCATTATATTACATGATGTTACCCAAAGTAATATAGTTTTATTATATATTCCACATTTTCAAGAATAAAAGTATGTAATATACATATGTACATACATGATCGAAGCAACGAATATGTAATTGGAGTATGGGTGTACGAAAATCTGTTATAAAACTATTATAACATAAACGCATTTATATTTATTACTTCATGGAAACCGATAATTAAAAATAAAAGATTATTTTGATAATAGTTTCCATGTAATAATATATCTTAGATTAACCTAAATTAAATGTAGACTTACACAAACGAATCGAAATTGAGGAATCATTTTAGTTCGACAAGCTCAACTAAACTTTCTATTTATATGCCATAATTAAGTCAGATCCTAAAATAAGTTTCCATGTGTTAGAACGTGCTTTCAAAACATTAGGTATTCATTCACATTTTATTTAATAACCATATGGTAAATTTATTAATACTATGATGAGTACGGGATGTAACTTAAAATTTAGTTTGACAACTTATTGGTAATTAAAAGTTTTTTTAGTTGAGACGGCTTCCATAATTTATTGCATGCAATCGAATAGTTTTTGATACCTTAAATTATTTCTAATGGATAAGTAAAATTTCTCGATCGCTAACATGTAAAAAAAGTAAATAAAAAGCTGTATCTGTAACTTGTTGAGTTGTTTTTATAGAGAAACGAAACTAATCACTTCTCAGAGGGACAAGAAGACAGGTACAAGTTTATAGTAAGTGGAATATTTGAACCGGAAGCTCTTACTCAGATGTAAGCTATCCTCCACGATGATGAATGCACTTTTGCATACGCTCGAACCCACTCTGGAACCAGTTGTTACACTAGTTTGTTGGCTGTTCCTTCTGGCGACTGGAACCTTTGACCACGCAGTTCGCTCTTGATTTTCGGAAAGGTAAAGAAATCGTTGGGCTTAGGTCCGGACTGTGCGGAGGATTGTCCAACAATTCGACGTTTTGTTGCGTTAAAAAGTTAATTTCTTACGCGCTGTGTGCGAACTTGCATTGTCTTGGTGGAGGAAGATTCGTCGTTCGTGGTTGGTTTTTCTAAGCTCAGCGATTATCTGCGGCGTCTGACGATGATTTTGGAGACACTTCGAGAACGCATGATTTTTGTCGGCTTTTCTTCACCTTGAAACACTCAGACAGACGATTGTCGTTTATTTTCTGCCTCGTATGAATTCTTCACCACTGACAATGTTGTACACGTTTTTAGGGTTTCTGGCGTTGAAGTGAAGTAGAGTTTTTACTATCTTACTGTACAGGATCTATTTTTCATCACCAGTGATGATTCTTTTTAAGAAAGGGTCGGTTTCATTTCGTCTAAGGTGCATATCGCAAAAGTTGATTCTTTGTGTTAAATGAATTTCTTTCAATTCGTGAGGTACCCAAATATCAAGCTTCTTAACTAGCCCAAGACATTTCAAATGTTTTTCAATTGTTGTGTTCAATTATGACTTTGATTTGGTCATCGTCAACTTCAGTAGGCCGACCAGAACGTTGATCATCTTTGAGGGAAAAATCTCCAGAACGGAATTTTTTATACCAATTCTGACACGTGCGCTCTGTTAAGCAATTAGCACCATAAACTTCACATACTTTTTGTGAGCCGCAGCAGCTTTCTTTCCTTTACGGAAATAAAATAGTAAAATATGTCGAAAATGTTCGTTTCTGCACTCCATTTAAAATTAATCCACAACTAATAGCTTTAATAAAAATCACGCACTACTTGCTTCTGAAGTTACGTCAATGTGACTAGTATCACGCGACAAACGGTAAAGTACAGAACTAACATACGTTATACAAAAAATAAAGCAACGCTCTCTATCAGTAAAAACCGAAAGTACTTAGTTGTCAACCCAATATTTAATGAATGCTCATAAACTATTTACATATTTCTAGTATTGTAGTTTTCAGTACATCAGAACCAGTATATCGATAGAAATATAGTATTAAAACATTGGACAAAGTTAAATCATTCTGTTTTATTTTAAATTTTTAACAATAGAAAAAATCCACTGAAAATTGTTAAAATAAAAAGTCACGCATATTGTGTAAATAATATAAGATCTAACAAATCACAGAGCGCAATTTTTTATCGTTAGTCGCTCTTCTTAGCTGGCGTCAAGAAACAGGCTTTATATAAGAGCACGCGAGGAAAGTTATAAAGGTTATCTCTGGGACAAATCCATTTTAACTCTGAAGATAGAATGTACGAAAAAGGCAGTCCTTCAATTTCCACCTTCTTCGATCGTTGAAATATTTCATATAAACGCAATTTCTTACGGTTAAATTATATAACGTATCTACTATTTATAAGCGTGGAATTGAAAAAATTAGGACGTAAACATCAGTACGTTATTGAAAATTGAGGTGATTGTATTATAGACAATTAATGAAAATATTACTGAAATAATATATACGTGATTACATGAATTACGAAGTGATTGTATTTCACCATTCTCTGTATAGTTTTAATAATTATCATTAATAAATGAAATAAAAGAGGAAATTTAATCTACTTTTTCATTTTATCATTCTATGTATCAAAATGTATGTTCTATGTATATGAACATAAGAGCTAGTTGTATTATTAAATAAATGGCTCGATATAAATCACATCAATTCCAGTAGTCCGTTGTTACTGGTAAAAGACACCAATAGTTGCCTGTGATGAACATTAGTTGCACTGGACGGCGATTCAGATTAAATAACACCAGCTTGAACAGAGGAAATTACTCAGAGTTGGGATTTCAAAGGATTAAACGACAATCGTCCTAAGGGCTTCGAACAGAAAGGTCAGCTTTTGATGATCCCATTGGCGTTGTTCGCAGCCAACATTGTCATTATTACATAGTAAAAGGCGCCATCTGCAGTTTTTTTTATACATGCAAAATCGGAGACTCCGTATGAGGTTATTTAAAATGTTTCCACATTAAAATATGTACGTACATGATTTTAAAGTAAAATTTATTATTATTGCATGCGCACTATGTTTTTAGTATTATGGAAAATATTATTTTTATAGTAAACTATTCAAAATACCATTTTTAATTTTATAGAATTATTAATCTTCATTAAAATGGGAGTCTCCCATTAATAAATTAACTTTATACATTAGCTTGTGATTCTTACTTTTGGCGAGAATTATGTATGTATGTTTAAGACTTTCTACATACGAGTATGTATATGTTAGCATTGTTGGTCTAGTTTGATATAATTGTTCAAAATCTACTCAATTTGATTAAAAATTGCAAATTTTGCTTTATGACTAGATACGTTGTTGCATTTACACATATATTTATAATGGTTGTTCAACTTAAATGCTTGTCTAGAAAATCATATATGAGCAGATTGTAGTATAGATATAATTTTGACAACTATAGTATCTGATATTGATTTGTTTTTATAGTTTATATACACCATCGCTATAAGTGTTTGGTCACTCGCATTTAACTCGCAAATTGTAACAAAAATCAAAATTACTAAAAAATACTATCTTTTTATTATTTACATACATGAAAAATATATATTTTTACATCTAAAATAAATTGTTGAATAATATATTTATCTAAATCTTAGACTCGTACGGTATATATTTTTAATCACTGCAGCACACAATCGACGCATTCTTTCGGTTAATTTTTGTAATGTCTCAGGTTTTATTTTACCCCATGCCTCTTGCAGGTTCCTCCATATATTAACAGCAGATGTAGGGGCCAATTTTCTCACCTCTCGGTCAAGTTCTTCTCGATGGAATTTAAATTGGGACTCTGGGGAGGCCACGCCATAACTTTTATGGTTCCCTCATTCTCCAATTTCTGTAAATATTCCCGGCATAGTTTGGAAGTGTGTTTCGGTTCATTATCTTGTTGAAAGATAAAATTCTGGCCCGAAATTTTAGTTCCAGAGGAGAATGCGCTTTCCTCTAATGTGCGCTTATACTGTTATTTTTTAGTCTACCTTCGATTTTTACGAGATCGCCCACATTTGTTCCAGAAAAGCAAGCCCATATCATGACTGAATCTCCACTGTGCTCAACAGTAGGAGCTATGCATTCTTCCCTGGCATGCTCACCCACAGACTTCCTCACGAAAACACGTCTTTGTGAACAGAAAATCTCGAATTTGGATTTATCGGTCCACAGTACTTTACTCCAGTTTTCTATGGTCCATAGTTTGAAAGTGTGTTTCGGGTCATTATCTTGTTGGAAGATAAAATTCTGACCTGAAATTTTTATTGCAGAGGGGATTGCGTCTTCCTCTAATATGAGCTTATACTGTTCTTTCTTTAGCATACCTTCGATTTTTTCGAGATCGCCCACATTTATTCCAGAAAAGCAACCCCATATCATGATTGAACCTCCACCGTATGCTATGCAGTAGGGGCTATGCATTCTTTCCTGGTACACCCACAAACCTCCTTACGAGAACACGTCTTCGTTAACCGAAAATCTCGAATTTATATTCATCGGTCCACAGTACTTTACTCCAGTTTTCTATGGTCCAGTTTTGTTGATCGTGTGCCCACTATAATGTTCTTGCTCGTTTTGCTTGCGTAGAAGCTGTTTCCGCATTGCAATTGGTCCATGAAGACCGACTTCTTTTAATCGACGTTTAACTGTGGAAACATTTACGGGATTTTGACGAACAGCATTCATTTCT